>CABHPP010148770.1:0-27119 GCA_902168425.1 Peromyscus attwateri | reverse complement strand
AAGTTGTTTAAAGCAAGGTTCATTTTCAAATTTCAGCAGAGCACCTCTTATCCATGGTGTGTTAGCAGGCTGCATGGTATCCAGGGTGTGCACTCTGCACCAGGCTCAGTGCATGGAGCTATTGCAAGGACAGCAGCGAGCTTGGCCTGGTCAACTCCCATCCTTCTGAGCTATGACCTTAACCTCCCCAGAATCTCACTGGCATCATCTACAAGAGGAGCCAAGTGTGAAGACACAATAAGATGCAATTTAGAGTCCAGGGCCTCTGCACATGGAGGGCAAATGTCAGGCACTCTTCTCCCGGGTCTAAGTTGGTGGCCACCACCTCCAGCAATGGGGGAATCTGAGGCTGGAAGTGCTTTGATGTGACAGCACAGCGCCACCCCACGGTAACAAGTTGTATGACATGAATAAAAGCAGAAAAGAGAGTGAGAATCCTCCTCTGGAGAGAACCATCCAGGGGAGCAGAGGACTTCTGTGAATCCCACTCTCTTTTGCCCTGTGGTTCATAGGGTATAGCTGATTCTGTTGGTCAAAACTTAAGGATGGACGTAATAGATGTGCCTAGGGGGTGGAGCTCTTATGCTTCCCTTGAGCCTGACATGCATCATTTTTCCAGGATCCTTAAGCTGCTCCTATCACAGTGCCTCAAAGTTCATGCACCAAGAGGTTAAAGCAGTGGTTCTCAGCCTTCTTAATGCTGCGACCCTTTAATACAGTTCCTCATGTTATGGGGACCCCCAACCATAAAATTAATTTGTTGCTACTTCATAACTGTAATTTTGCTACTGTTATGAATCATAATGTAAACATCTGATATACGACCCCCAATGGGTTTGCAACCCACAGGTTGAGAACCACTGGGTTAGAGAGAGGCAGCACATCCCAGCTTGTCAGGGCACAGCTCACCTAAAGTGTCTTCAGCACCAGGGATGTAGCAGGCTCACCAAATCTGGATTCTTTTAGCCAATTGCACTTCAAGATTAGATGTACTGTGTGAGGTAAAGAAACCATGGACCAGGGAGAAGGCTCAGCAGATAGAGGTGTTGGTCACTAAGCCTGCCAAACTGAGTTTGGTCCCTAGAACCTGTATGCTGGAAGGAGAGAACTGATTCCCTCAAGTCGTGCTCTGTTCTCTGTCCTCCACACACGCACCATGGCACGTGTCGACTGGTGCATATACGCATGTGTGCACACGCATGTACACACACACACACACACACACACACACACATCTTCTGCCTCTGTCTTTCTCTCCCCTGTTCTTTTCTGGTTGAGGTGTATCACAGGAGGTGGGGACTCCGAGAAGGAATACTCACTGTAGCCTTAGGTAGGCAGCAGGAGGGGGAGTGGGTGCCAGCAGTTTGCTGTCACACGATGTAAGTTCTAAGCGGTGTCTGCGCAACTTCCTAGAGCCGTCTGCTCTGACCCAACTGGGCACCTATTATGTGCCTGACACTCTATCTTGAAATGGATCACTGAAAAAGATAGTCAAGGTCCAGCCTGTGTTTGCCTCTTCTGCAGAGAATTCTAGATGAATCCCGGCCACAGGAACAAAAGCAACAGCTATAAAATTCCTGCTATGTGCCAACTCTGTCCCAATTACTATATGCCAGTTAGCCTTTCATTTTAGCCACATAAACCCCACAATCCTCTGTGATGGGGATTAATCCCATTTTACAGTGAGGAAAACTGAGTCCAGAGCAGCTAAGCGACTTCCCCAAAGTCAATAACTATCTAATGAAGGGCACAGGATTTGAACCCAGGAAGTCATTAGCCTCTATGCCTCCATGCTGTCTCCGGACTCTGCTCTCATGAGGGTCACTGCAGGACTTGGACATGTTCTGTGGTCAAACTTCCGATTTCCCTTACTAGAAGGAAGCCTTCAGGATTGTAGCCTGAATGGATCTGTGCCCTCCCTAGAGCCTTAGACACTCAATAAACGTTGATTGACTGCTCTAAGAGAAGCTGTAGAAATGTGTTTAAATCCCTAACCCCCTTGAAGTGCTATGATTCCAGACTGAGGCACAGACACAAGAGAGAGAAGAGAGGTTTCCTGGCATAATTGTGTTAATTTACAACATTATGAAGAACTTGATCATTTAAAATGTAAACATGCCTTGTAAATCAGAGCATGCTGAATGCTGCATCTTACAAAAAGAAAAATGCTCTACCAGAAAGTGTTTCTTACAGTAGAGATGTCATCGCCTGCACGGACACAAACAGCACACCCCTGGGGGAGACATTCAAAGCTGGACAGCACCCTCCCTCCACCGACAAACAGAAGCACAGGTAATAGACAACTGATACACACATACAAGCATAAATCACAGGTAGTGATAGATTAACTACAGTGACACAGATAATAAAGGGCGAGAGATAGCGATCAAGGAAAGAAGAAAGGATCAGAGGGAGGAAAATAAGGAAAGCAAGTTAATTAGTTACAATGCCCAGGCTAACTTAGGGATTCGCTCATTATGTAACTGGGTTGTTTCTTTCTGGGGAAGAGGAAATAGTATTGCAGGTGAGTGCCCCACTAGGCTAAATCATGGTGCAGGTTCTGTTTGCGTATATTCTGCAAAGTAGCTGCATGACCTTGGCAGGCTGTCTCCCCTTCGGGCTGCTGTCTGGATGTCTGTTCAAAGTTCTTCAGATAAATGTCTCTGGTACACAAGGTGAAGAAACCCAGCTTCAGAACTCGGCTCAGGTCGACTGTCTTCTCTCTCTTTCACTGGCATTGTAGCGATGAGTAAGTCAGCTTTGTCGCTGATGAAATGCAGATGGTGGTGGTCCTACCTCATAAGGTTGTTGTGAGAAGAGGGGGAGCTAATGCATGCAAAGCATCTATAACAGTGCGCTGATCTAGGTGCTTCATATCAGCTATGAAAATGCACACAAAATGCAGATGTCATGAGCAACCCTCAAGAGCTCCATAAATGGAGACATCCTTGTAGCCAGAATATGAAAGAAATCTATAGACTAAGCTGTTCTAATGCAAGATCAGCCATTGTTAGAGGGAGGTGACATCAGCAGCCCAAGACCAAGTTGTCATTAACATCTTGTAAGCCAACATCTGCTTACTGAGGTCTGACTTGTGTGTGGTGCTTCAGAACAATTCCATCCTCCCCAAAAGAGAAACATAAAGCCCTGTAAAATGGACCATGGTTATCCTCTCTCCACAGATTAGGAAGCCGACACTCCAGGAGGATGAATGAATTCTGGGAAAGGAAGGGCAGCCATGCAGGCCTGGAATCCCAGGACTTGAGAGGTTGAGGCAGGAAGACCAGAAATTCAAAATCATCTTCTTTAACTGCATAGTGAGTTCAAGGTCAACCTGGGCTACTTGAAGTCCATGTCGTACCCTTGAGCCTGAGTTTATAAGACACTGAAATGTAAAGGCATGCATTTCACTGCCCAGGGCCATAACTGTTTTTATTTAGGAGGCAACTCCACTTTCTTCAGTTCCTTGGATCCATTCTAATTTTCTCGATCATTTTAATTGTCAACTTGACACAGTGTAGAGTCAGGTGGGAAGAGAGTCTCAGTGAGGGACTGTCTAGGTCAGGTTTGCCTGTGGGTAGATTCCTGAGGGATTTCTTCATTGGCTTGAGGTGAGGAGACTCACCCTGAACGTGAGTGGCCCCATTCCCTGGGCTGGGTGTTCTAGACAGTCTGAAAGTTCAGGAAAGCCAGCTAGGCACAGACATACACACATTCATTTCCATCTGCTATTGACTAGTTGTGGCAAGCTGCTCAGAGTCCCTGCCTTGACTTCCCTCCAGTAACAGACTGGGAACAGGAATTTGAAGCCTCATACAAATTCTTTCTCCCTTAAAGTTGCTTTTGTGAGGATATTTAATCACAGCCTCTGGAATGAAACCGGGACACATAATGGCTCCACTGCCTGTCCCAACACCTGCTCACACAGATCACCAAGTACTTCTCCCAGAATGCATGGTACAAGCTCCAAAGGAGAAACTTGCCTGGTGAATTCCACTCCTGGCCTTGTATTAGCTCAAGTCATCTGCTCCCTTTTCTGCCAGTAACCTGTTCCTCCTACTTACAGCAATTCTAGAGATTTCTTTGGAGAACTACCTTCTCTGTTACTTTCCTGGCTGCCTGTTGTTTGGGTAGGATTGGCCACACTACCTCCAGTTCAGAAGGCGGATCGTAAGATCAAAGCTTGACTTAACAATGTCTTTCATTTCTCTGCCACAGGTAACCTAAACTAGACTTTGAAGGTTGGCCTTGGAAATTGCACTATTACACTGCACGGAATGAAAAAAACAAAAACAACAACAAAAAAAACTTCTCTTGGAAGATTCGTAGAGAGTGCTCAGCACTTCAGAGCATTAGCTGCTCTTCCAGAACTCTGGTTCCATTCTCAGCCCCCACACAGCAGCTCACAGTTGACCATAATTCCAGTTCCAGATACTCTCTTCTGGTCCCCACAGGCATCAGGCACTCAAGTGGCTCACCGGCATACATACATGCAGGCAAAAAATGCATTTGCATAATAAAATGAAATGGATACAGTTGCGACTGGTAGAGTGCATTTCCACCCCTCTAAAGGGAGTGTCTGTTTGAGAATGAAGCCAACAGAGACAAGATCGAGGGAGAGGCATCGATTTCTTCTATCATGATCTGAACACCTGGATACAGCCAAGCATGAAACCAGATCTCTGAGGTTTTCAAATTATCTGAACCAATACATTTTCTACTTTCAAAAATCCAGATTCATTTAAAAATTCCGGTCAGGAAGTTCCTTGTGGACACAGAATATCAGTGTATGTGTTCATGAATGTCACGTCATGCTCTGTACTAGGACTAGATGCACACGAAGTTTGCTCTTGAAACGTTCGTTCGTTGTGTAGAGACTGAGCAGTCCTGTGGCAAAGCAGTTACGGGCCATGAGGACAGCAGCTAACTGGACATATAAACTAACACTGAAGGGAAACAGGCTTTCCTTGCCATGAGGGGGTCACTGGGTTCGGAATTTTCACAGTGATCTCACAGGGAGTCTAGTCTGGAGGAAGACAAGGGATCCAGGCAGAGCCATGGCTTACAGAAATTTATACGAGTGTAGAGAAGTAAGCACTGGAGAAGCTGGACATAGCCAAAATGCAAATGACTCCTGTACTATCTCTTGGATGGGTCATATAATTTGACAGACTATCTGTTCATCTTCCGGCACACAGTGAAGGCCATGTGTAGTATAGCCAGCAGCCCCTAGCTCGATTCAAGATGCCTCACCATTGGCATATGAGCAGCTACACAACTTACAGAGTCAGTACAAAATCAAAGTGGGGATCCCAGTGTCTAAAACTTAGGAGTCGAGAGATGGTAGCACATGAGCACTAAACCAAGCCTGGGGCCCTTCCAAGTATGAGGGTATAAGTATCTACACAGGGCTCCTGATCAGGAAGCTGGTAGGACACAGGGCCAGGGAAGAGTCTACTTCTGACCCACCATGTGCCTGGGAAAATCATCACTGGCATGTTAGTCACTTAGAGCCAGCTTCAACCTGTGAGATGAGAACCATCTGGGGTTAGCCCAGGCTAGGGATGGGATACTCCCTGGCACTGTGCTGCTGAGAGAGCTCCCTTTTTCTACAGTAAGCAGAGATGTAAAGACAGATTCCCCCTTCTGCCTTGACAAGTCTCTCCTCCCCTCCTTCAGTCCTAAAGCTAGTCCGAGGGTACTGTAGCCAGGTGTCTCTCACACGGTGGGCACTTGGGCATCCAGGGAGTGGAAGAACAATTTTCCAGAGATCAGCAGGCATTGCAATCAGCTCTTGCAATCATGCAGAAGACAGATCTTCTCAGACTTTATCCAATGACAAAATCATTAATATGTAAATGCGCATAGTCTTTCCTCCAGTTCTTTCGGTAAAGAAAATTCTGGTTTTTCTTCTCTACCATTCTCGGGGGACATTTCTGTCTCTGTCAGCCAATACTTGGCCTGCATGATGGAGAACAGAGGTGGTAGGTACAGGGAGATAAAACTAGAAGCCCCCGGGAGATGAAGGGCTTTCCACGGTAAGGACCTGAAATAAAAGTGGCCAAAGGAAAAGGGGAGAAAGGAAGGGAGGAGCTGAGAAGGCCTTGCTGAAGAGAGGACACAGGTGAGACTTGAGAACTAGGTTCCGACACAGATCAGGGGAACTGGGAAGTGCAGCATGCAAAATACGCTGGGGACAGGGGGGTGGAGGGAGGGGCTGTTAGAGTGACCTAGCACTGGGACTGGCATTCACCTGGCAAGATGGCACTGGAGAGACAACAGTGAAGGTTGGGAGCATTTGTAATGGCTTATCCCAGGCTGTGATCGCTCATGTGGGGGTCTGAATTATTCTTGGGTTACACTGATATTCTATGAGATATGAGTAGGTATCACAGATACAAACAAAAATGTGTAAGTTTTATCCTACATTGTTCCAAAGGCATCTGTAAAACATTTCCTCTTATTTCTTCATCTTAGAAAATCATAGTAGCATATTAAAAGCACCCTCCCCCAAGTCCTGTAATGAGGAAACCTGTTTAAAGTTGTCGGACACTTATCTAACCTATGGCACGGGAAATATTTTATTATCTTAAACTTTAAATTAATATAATCATGTAACGCTTCCCTAAAATTCTCCTATCATAGACAGAATATCTATTTTAATGGGAACATGAGCACCTCAGAAGGATGGGGCCTATTTAGAGTAGCTTCAGGATTGGTGAGCTCTTTCTTGTGTTTGAGCTCAGAAAGGAAAGGGTCTCTCAACATTTTAATCCCTTCTCTCCCATCTACAGCTGCTGGTGTTCTTAAGCCTGGGTGGCCAGTACACAGGTGGCGCTCCAGAAGCACTGGCCGCTTACCTGTTCTGAACCATGCTCATGGCCATCCAGTCACTGGGGTACACGTTCTTCCCAATCAGGTCCTTGAACATGATGAATGTCTCCATCAGGAAGTCCTGCAAAAGTGCCGAGCACACTTGTCACCCCATGTCACAGGGACAGACTGCACCTGTCTAGACCTTGGTGGCAATTTAAATGCCTTCATTATTTTCCTTTAGAGGGTCAGATAGGGAAGGGGACAGGTTTTTGCTAAGGAATTCAAAGTCATAACAATAGGTTGCAATTGGAAGTTTATAAGTCAGCTACCAAGATTCTGCCTCACCAGACACAAGTGGAATTTGAGTAATAACTAAAAATGGACTCTCCAAATAAAGTACTATTGGTTCTGTCTTAAAGAATAAAGAAGCAAATGTATTTGCTGATGATTTTGTGATCATCTTCCTAAATATGTATTCAAGAGGTAAATAATCCACACTATATAGTATTGTCTCAGGTCACTGAGCAAACACTATTATTTAAATGAACATCTAATTAGCAATGCATAGGCACAGCTAATCCAAATGTCACACATGCATATAAGCTCCTAAAGAAGGGAGGTAGCAAGGGTCTTCCTCTCTTTTAAAGAGGTTCAAAGTGGATTTAAACATTCTCCAGCAGATTTTGCAGCAGGCTAACCTTCATCTTTATCTTTAGAGAAAATAAATTCAGCACAAATCTAGTCAGCAAAGTCGAGAACCACCGGTACCAAGAGTGTCTTGAGCTGCAGGTAATGAAGCCAGATCCCCAGGTGATTTAGGTAAAGCTTCGAACTCAGAGTGAACCCGCCCATCTGCAGTTTTTTCCTTAAGCAGTACTTGTCAAGTCATGTTCACTGCAGATTCTGTTCAAAGAAAATCTCACCTAAAACCCAATATATGAAATAGATAAAAGCAGATCAGCTCTGTTTGGGGGGTGTGTGTGTGTGTGTGTGTGTGTGTGTGTGTGTGTGTTTGTGCGTCTTTATGGTAGGGTAGTAAAGAGACTATATAGTATATCATTTCAAAAACACTGCTTTAAGCTAAATTGTGAAATTCTGGAAATGGCATTGGTTTATTTCCAGCAAATTTTGCTTTTAGAAAAAAGTCACCTCTGTGGTATAAGGTCCCAGCTTCCACATCAGCAGAATGGGGTGATGTCTACCTCCCAAGGTTACCATGAGGATCAAGCATATACTGTATACTGGATGCGTGGCAGAGAGCCAAGGCCTGATGATGGTGGTGGGTGCAGCAGATGAGTGAGTACTGAGAGGTAAGTTGGGCTTAGGAACCAACTTTCTCTGTATATTCATCACAGCACAGTGACAGTTGTTAGCTTTTGCTGAGTGTTTACTATTATTCCTATGATAGTAATAGCCTTGTGACACAGATGCTACCATCCTAGTTCAGAGATAAAAAAAACAAAATCAAAAACCAAATCAACTGAGGCTTAAGAGAAGTTAACTTGCCTAAGGTCACAGTGGCTGATCGAAGATTCTAACGCAAAATTTTCAGGCTCCAACACTCAGGGTCTTAAACCCCAAAGCATTCATGATTCATCAATGAATGTTTGCTAATGGGAATCTAGATGTGGGAGCCACAGCACTGAACTCTCATGGACTGCAGATACATTTTAGAAATGAGTCATACAAGATATGGAATCACACATGTATGTCATAATCTTCAACACACATACTTGAGATCTGTAGGGGGATCTTCTTGCCCCAAACTCATGAGAACAGGAGTGTGGTATGCCATGCCCCTCTTCTCTATCTCTTGCCTGCCCTCCCCCACCATGTCCTGCAGACTCACCACAAGGTCTGAGCTGGTCTTGAAGGTCTCGATGTAGAAGGAATAGTGTTGGTCACCCATCTGGTCTAAGATGGCTGTCATACACGCCACAAAGTGACTCTACAAAACATAAGGAAAAATATAGTGACTGTGAGATTCGTCCTTTCCATCTCCTTGTCTTCAGACTTGAAAACGTATAGCCATCCCAGGCACTGATAATGGGCTACCCACCAGTGAAGAGTCTCCTCTTACTGGCATGTAAAGCTCCCTAAGAGGAAATGTCCTCCCTGCTAATTCATTAAAAAAGCACTCATTAAACACCCATTATGTGCCTGAGCTGTGCTAAGAGCTGCAGACACACAGCTAAGAAGAGATCCACTGCCTCATCTCTGTGCTGTTTGCACATTGGGAACTATACTCTGTGTGGATGTTGGGAGACTCAGCCTATGTCAGTCAAGATCCTTCGGGGCAGTCAGTTTCATTTTCAGTAAATAATTTTGTCTGTGTAAATCCCCGTTGTCTCGTCTGTTCCCATATCCACTCCCAGAGGAGTTTCTGGAAAGATCAATGGTTCCAACAGCTCCGTTGCGTGCATTGCAAGTCTCTGTGGAGAGATCGGCTACTGGATCCCCATGAATCAATGAGCTATGAGTGAACCTAGTACCTACCAGAATTGGCACTTGTTGGGGCTAAGGAAGATAAAGGAGATGCAAAGAGACAGCCTTTGCCCTTTACAAACTTGTTATTTAATTGTGAAAGCATGACTAATGTCCATGAGGGAAGGATTCAGACAAGAGGGAAATCAAGGTAGACCTGAGGAAGAGGTAGGTCTTGAAAGAACCCTGGGAGTGGAGGAGCCTGAGTTAACCCAGGCATGAAACAGAAGGCATGAATTCAGCCTCTTCTAGGTCCTCCCTCCCTGAGTAGTAAGTGTCTGTGCTGGGGCATGCTGGTATACATAAGTAGCACTTGGGGAGATACATTCTGGGAGCTGGTAAAGAAAGCACTGGCCACTGATTAAGGAGGCCTGGGGTGACATTCTCAACTGTTTCTTGTAAGATCCCACATGGGCTACCATCTTGGCCAGAAGAGGTCTCACTGTGGCCCAGCCTAGGACAAATTTTTAGAAGGTGGCCTAGATGATGGGGTCCAGGGGGTGTCCGAGGGCTCTCACTGCTTGGAAGTCTCATGTCTGAAAAAAATAAAGGGGTGTGTGTGTGTGTGTGTGTGTGTGTGTGTGTGTGTGTGTGTGTGACAGACTTCGGCCTTTATTTTAAAAGTTCTCACTTTGTTAAAAAAAATAACAAATATGTATGTATGCATGTATGCATATATGTTTATCTATCCGTATGCTAGCCAGCCTGTAGGCATGTTCTGGTGACAGAAGAACACTGGTAATGACCCCAGGAAGCCCTCCCTGCATCCCTTGGTAGGTCTCTTAGGTTGACTAAATGTTTTCCTCACTCTCATTTCCAAAGTAGCTCCCACAAGTATAGGCTCTCATTTGCTTCCTGGTTCTTTTCAATTAGGAAGTTAGAGGCAGCATGCTTTCCCATCAACAGGGCCAGCTATATAACAGAACAAGATGAATACCTTAGGGTCCTCACTTTAAAATACTGATAATTTTGAAATAGCTGAGTGGCTTTTTAAAATAAGGAATTCTATGATTAGCCAGGCCAGCTGCACAGGAGCTGGTGGCCACTAAACTCACACTGTGTTTAGGAAACGTGGGCATCTGACTGAAAGCACCAAGCTGGACTCTCAGGGGCTCCAGCCACTGTGTACATAGGAACCTGCAGCCTTTAGGGGGAGGGGATTGGGGGGAGAGGTTCCACCTGCTTGTTATTTCATGCTCAAGCCTCCAGGGGGTGGTAGTGAGTTTGTGAAATTGTTCACTGCTTGCTTTTAATCCAGGCTGAAACAGCCACATCCTGGCTAACTTAACCAGATCCCACTGAAACCAAGAAATGAATTTTATACCTCTGCCCAGGTTAAACGTAGGAAAGGAAAATTGTTGAGTTTGAAGAGATAGGTGGGTGTGGGGTGTGTGTGTGTGTGTGTGTGTGTGTGTGTGTGTGTGTGTACACATACACTTCTGCTGCCTCCATCTCTCCTCTCCCTTCCTTAAAAAATTCAGCATGTGACCACTAGAGGGCTTTCCTTTTCACATGGTAGCTGCCGTGCGGTTTCTTCGGCTTTTTATTTATTCCTACGTGAGCAGACCCACTACACTTCTTGCATATAAACAGTGAAAATTACAATATAAAGGGCTTCTTTTTCCTTCGTTTGGAGTTACCTTGCTGCTGGTTAAAGGCTGGCTCGTTGTGAGAGGAAGGGGGCAACATCCTCTGCAGGTAATTCCACTGCTTTAAGGTAAGAGATGTGGGAAGGTTTGATTTTTTTTTTTATTTTGTCTTTTTAAATTTTATTTTATTTTAAATCGGTGATCTTGTAGGAGAAAATGTGGTCGTTTCTTGGACAACAGCTTACTTTAAATCTTTAGCTAAATGAGTGCGGAGACTGTGAGCTTGTGTGTGTGTGTGTGTGTGTGTGTGTGTGTGTGTGTGTGTGTGTGGTGAAAATCCACCATTGTCAGAACTGCAGGCTGCCCCAAATGCCTAGATCCGGAAGGCTTGTTATTCCCAATGGCTTGATTTGAATTGGAAAAGGAGAAAATGCGAAGAGCAAACCTCGGCAGAGCTCAAGTTGCTTGGAATTACCTCGAACAGGCTGCGTTCTCTGAGGATTTGTTTAAGGAAACTTCTATGCTTTTTTCTTTCTTTCTTTCTTCCTTTTTTTTTTTAATAATGAAAGAGAGAGGTTTTCCATGTTTCATTAGAGAGTTTGACCATTTTGTGAAATAAACCATTACTGTTGTATTGGGAGTCAGCCAGTGTGTGAGAGTTCATGGATCAATCAAAATCACTTTTACCAAAATCACTTGTTAATTTCTTTGTCCTGATCAGCACATAGAAAAGCCCAGTTGGGGTGTCTTTCCCTAGGACTGGCAGTGCACCGTGATGGAAGTTTAGACAAGTCACTTGCATTTGCCTGTTAATCAAAACATGACTCTGTTTTATTTCGAACCGGAAGCATCCTGTTTTCCTACCACGGTACCTAGCTCACTTGGTTATCAATCCTTAGGTGATCACACAGATGAAACTAACAGATACCTGAAATGGAGTGAGCCATAGGCGGTAGGCTCATTAAAGGTTCTTTTTTAATTGACCAGTCATACACGCTTTGTCATGCAATGAAGAGATAATGGAATCACGCTGTGCTTCTCTGACCAGCAGCCCCCTTTCAGGACTGTCTTCAAAATGGCAATTGTGTCTGGGCCATCTCCCATTCTCACAAGTTTGAGACCATACTTCCATACCTGCCATGTTTTAAATGCCTAGAGGAATTGGGGGTAAGGGTGACCATCAGACTGTTTTTGCCCTGGCAACCAACAGAGCCCTGAGGTTGATGCTGCCCAAACTTTAGATCTTTAAAAGTTCAAACTCCCATCCCCACCAACAACCTAGAAAAGCCTCAGCATTGCGTGGGGGTATACTCGGGGAGTTGGGGGATCCCCTGTAATCTGGGCCAATTAGAAGCCTCTTCTTATTCCTGGCAGAAATTCTATAATCAACATGTATTTACTCCCAAGCACGAGGCAGCCACTCATCCATACCGAAGCAGCCCAGCAGGTGCTTCCATAGGAAACTGCTTCTAGAAACAGAGTGCCAGTGGGACTTGCATATTCAATTCCAGAGAGAAACTGAATCTGAGACTCTGGCGCAAACCAGGCAGTCACCTCGCTCCAATCGGGTGGCTTAAAATGTGGCTAATGAATCACAGCACAGAGAGACACAGTTTGAAACTAGGTCAAACGTGTAAAAATAAGTACAATCATCGCAGGCACTTGGCTGGTGAGGGGCTACTTAACACTGTGAGTGGCGGGGCATATTTGCCACATAGGACCCTCCTAGCTATCCAAGACAATCAATTCTTTTAATTAATTCAGCCCATCACTACACTCAGAGGTCTCGCACATCTGGGAGAGAACTGAAGCTTTGAGGGAAAACAGTCAGGGTCTCTTTACTATGTGCTGGCAAGAGAACAAGAGAAAACCAATCCCGTGTGAGCAATATATCAGATGACTTCAGTTCTGGTGGAACTCTCCCCAAATCATTACCCTGGCTCCTTTGCATTAAAAGTCACCTCCATTATCGTATTATTATTGGAAATGCTAATAGCTCTGCATACAACATTCAATTTAACCATTTCAACTTAGCAACCTTTAGTGCAAACACACACACACACACACACACACACACACACACACACACGCCAGAACTCTTGCAGTGCTGGAGTAAACCAAGGGCAAAGACAAAGCTATCATTTGCTCTGTTTTGATGCACACAATCGAGGAGGGGGTCTTGGCTGCTGGGAGGCATCCCCGCTCACCTGAGATTGGTGGGAAGAGATGAGATCACAGAGGGAAGGAAACAGGCAACTTGAGGAGCTTGCTCCCTAAATGCCAGCACTACTATGAGATACCAGCTGGTGACACGTTGCTATAGTAACTTCAAATAATGTGCACGACCAAAATAAAATACAATATAGAGAGCACCAAGGAGAGGAGATGAAGGAAAGTTTGCGTACTGAGGGAGGCTCACAGAGAGATGAAAAGTTCTCTGGAAGGGCCATACTCTGGAGACTAAGAGTGGACAAATGCTGCTCTCAGGCTGCTTCTCTGCTCAACCCCATGTCTGCTCTGTGCTTATGTAACAGATTTTATTCTTGGATTAAACTAGTGCTGTCTGTATGGTGGATCCAGGACTGATTGGAGGTGGGAGGCTATGGTGTCAGGAAAAGCAAGGGCTCTGAAATCCATTCATCTTAGAGCTTTGTCAGGCCGCTGGGAGTTGTAATTTGGAACAATCTTTAGGGCGGCTGAGGTGTCGAGTGTGTTCTTTTATAGCAATGCCAAGTTTGGGTACAGTGCTGGGCAGCGGGGGCTACAGCAGGCTGGCTATGGTTATGCACCAAGGCGCTTACATCTAGTGCTTCCTGGATGCAGAGCAGGGCCTTGGAGCCAGGCAGCCACAGTTCTAATCTCAGCTATGTGCCCATGACCTTGAGCAGGGTCTTGTGTGCCTTTCTTGTCTAGTGTGTGAAAGAAGATTAAAAAAACAATCTCTATTTCATATGGAAAAGAAAGGATTAATTTATATAAAGAACCTTGAGTGCAGAGGGCCTTCAGTAAGTGCCAGCTGCTATTATTATTATTATTATTATTATTATTATTATTATTATTATTATTATTGTCATACTGCTGACTGTGGTCCAGAAAACTACACAAATCAACCAGGTAAAATTCCCAGCCTGCTCAGAGGAAATTCCCAGCCTGCACTGGTAGACTGTACCATCTACCAGTGACAGTCTACAAACCTATTAACTGTTTCCCATTGCAACCTGGCGCCAGCAGCTATGTGCCCTTCAACTCTGAGTGGCCTTTGGTGACCATGTCTCAAGTCCAGCTGCTCAGTGAACAGAGTGTATGCCTCTTGGAGCAAAGCAGGCTGGGAGCTTTCTTTTTCATGGCAACAGTTGCTGGAAGGTAGGAAAAGTGACTTTGGTGTCCAAATTGTTCAAAAGCATGCTCTACCGCTGTCTTTTTGGAAACCTTAATCCCTCAGTTGTCTGGATTTAGGAGGTGCCTGTCTCTGTGTGTCCTGAAACACCTACCCAGAGGTCCTGCTGTGTGGTAGGTAAAGCCCGTTCCCTTCCTTCTTGGGGAAGTGAGCACACATCTAGGAGGTTTGGGCGATCTGTTCCACATCAAAGGCAGAAATCTTGACAGAACAGAGAGGTGCCTCCTGGATGGCGTGTCTCTGTGTGCATCCTAACATGGCTCTTTTTAGCATGATAACTCCAGGAGGACTAGAACCATGCACCCCTGCCAGACACAGTGGGCATTAATGACTCTCTAGATAAATCAGATCTAGAACTGTGGGTAGTGTCTCCTTAGGCAACAGTCGTCACTGAAGGACTAGTCAGGGAGGCTCAGGAAGGCTGCTTTGAGTCAAGGCTAGAAAAGGAGCCTGTATTCCTCATACACTCTTCTCTGTACCAAACACTTCTGATCCTAGCTGGAGCATGGGCCTGCCTGTGAGATCACTTCAAATCTTCCAAAGAGAACAGTGGGGTATTCATCACCTCCCTGAGATTTCTCAGTGCACACAAGATAAGCTGTGCGCCCATTTTGCAGATGAAGAATGTGAGGGGCATAAAGCCAAACAACTTGTCTAGACAGACATTAAGTTCATGCAGTTGTAGAAATTAAAATCAGGGCAGTGTAGATTCCCAAACTTGCATTTTCATGGGCCTGTATTTTCATACCACCCCTTCTGTGTCAGCTCCACTCTGCAAAGAACTGTGTCCAAGCATTTGCTGCTGTATTGCTAGGCTCTAGAATGGAACCGGAATATTGCATGAATGTGATAAATACTAATAGAGAGTAGATTTATTACTGCATTCTCTATCTCTAAAGGAATGGTATGGGGACTCTCCTCCATAAACTGGAAAATTAGTTAGGTATTGTCTCCTTTGATTTAACAGAGGCCAGAAATCTAAGAAGGTTTGTCCTATTTCTTCTCACGTTCTGCCAAGCCCGAGTGAGGTAACTCTTACACATTCTTTGATTCAACAACTATTTTTTGAGCACCCACTGTGTGAGTACTCACTGTGTGCCAGGCATGGTTCTAGGTGCTGAGGCTACAATGTGAAGATTATCAATGGCATTTTTCTTGTGAAGCTCTCATTCCAGATGAGTAGGGCTAAAAGATGGCTATTACACACCTGAAATAAGCCAACACATAAAACAATTGTAGACAGTAGTTTTTTTCCACTAGGGAAATCCTAGAAGGCAATGGACAGGGACAGAATGCAAGGACACTTATTTTGGATTGGGGAGACAGTAGTGGATTCTTGGAGCTAACATCTGAGTGAGAATCTGAGTGATGAGAATAGCTGTGTAAGAAACTGGACTAGCATCATGGGCCAAGTGAAGAACAGAATCATGGGGATAGGCTGAGGGCATCTGAGAGACCTAGCAAAGGCAAGCATGACCAGAAGCTACGGACAAGGAAGAATAAAATACAAGGTGATGTTAGAAAGACAGGCAGAGGCCAGCTCCCAAGGGTGCATGGAGGTCAAGGGCAGGAGTCTGGCTTTTCTTCTTCTTGCAACGGAAGCTCTCCATCTGAGTTAAGAAGCTTGCTATCTGCTGCCAGCCCATCACCAAGGAGCCACTCAAATACTGTTTCCAGGGTCATGGGTTTGTAGAACATGTTAAATTGTGCTTTGGTGTTGGCCCTTCCTGGTGTCTGGCGGTGTCATGACTCCTGAGCAAGTGTTTTTCACTAATGATTACTTCATTGCCCAGGCTGGCCCTCCTGTGGGAGCACACGTGGACTCCAGTTTGACATTGATTGCATTTGCCTTCAGATGCCGAGTGCTCGGTGCCCTGGTGTTCACTGCGGACTAAACAGAACAACTGCTCCTGTCTACTCTCAGTCTCCAGTTAAAACCATCTGAGATGGGGGGGGGGGACCGACCGGAGAGGCCAGCTTGCTGGGAAATGGGCTATTAATTGAGATGATTCATTTTTTTTTCCTAAACAGAAGATTATTTTTCTAACTTCATCCATGAAGGTATGGGCAGGGAGGGTCACAAATTTGACTGGGAGAACAACTTCAGAAATAAAGCATTCTTCTCATTGTTCACACCAGTGACAGCCTTCCAAGCTTCATACTGAATGTCTTAAGAGGATCTGTAAGTCCTGGACAATAGGGTATCGTCCTCAGCTCACCTGCCCCACAAATCAAACCCGAAGTACTGATAGGGTTTAGAGTTTGGGGTACATACCCTAAGAAGCATTTCCACCTTCGCCTGTAAACATGTACGTCTAAGTTAAATGACTCAAAGGCACCCCTCCATGGGCAAAGGTGTCAAAAAAGTCTATGAAACCCGAGGTGGGGGAACTGCGAACTAAATGACAATAGTGACTGCCATTTAAAGGACAATGCGCCAAGGACCACGGTAAATTCCGTATTTCTCCATCTGTACAGACTGTTTCTAGAGTTATAGCAAGGAAAGAGAAGAATTAGAAGGAAGAGAAACCATTGCCAGTCAGACGCTTCCGTGTCAGGTACAGCTGAGAAATATGTTGATGGTCATGACAGCCGTTTGTGTATTACTGTAGGCCGACTATTGCACGTGCTTTTCCTCGCTCACCAACTGTGATGGCTGATCTTGGTTGTTGACACAATTGGGAAGAGGGGACCTCAGTTGAGGAACTGCCTCTACCAACTGGCCTCTGGGCATATCTATGCAGTATTTTCTTGATGATTAATGTAGGAGGGCCCAGCCCACTAAGGGTGGTGCCATCCCCGGGTAGGTGGACCTGGGCTATATGAGAAAGGTAACTGAATGCACGCCTGGAAGCAAGGCCTTCCTCCGTGGCTGATGCTTCATTTGGTGCCTCCAGGTTCCTGATTTGGTTTCCCTCGATGATGGACGATGAGGTATAGTGCAAATAAACCCTTTCATCCCTGAGTCGGGTTTGGTCTGTGTTCTATCCCAGAAACAGGAAAGCAGCTAAGAGGTCAGCATTTACTAGATGTTGATAATACTGTTTGTACCTTACAGATGAGGAAATCAAGGAGCAGGGGGGTGACAGAATTTTTCTAGACCAGCTTGGCTCCAGAAACACTTTTGCTTTCTTTTCTTAAGGAAAAAAACAGGACTATTGACATAATAACTTACTGTAATTAAAATTAAACAATACCTCAAAACTCAACGAAGCGAAACAACGATATATTTCATCTTAGTGCTACTGTCAGAGAACTCTTAAATATTAGGGAACATCCTAGGCGTCTCCTGTGCTCCCGTAGGAATGGAAGGAGGGAGAGAGGGAGAGATGAACACTCACATGCGCTTATGTAAGGCCACACGGGAGGAGGCGAAGGCAGGCAGACCAATCATAAGGGAAAAACACAGCTACACAGACAGCCAGGTGCTCAATAACTATGCTACACTGCTTCAAGACTCTCATGATTATAAGTCCCAGGGAGACTCCATCATCTGCGCTGCTTTGGGCTCTTCACATAGGGAGAGGTTCCTTGTGTGACACCAATGCCACATACTAGGAAACATCTGCTGTTCCCTACTGGTAGAATTGCTGGGGCAGCTTTTTTTGACATGCTCGGGAACTCTGGACAAGGTGCTTTATCTCTTTAAGACCCTGTTTTCTTTTTGTGAATGTGGTTATGATGGCCAACTCTAGGACCGAGGTGAGGATGAAGTCAGAAGCCACAGGAAGAGGGTCCCCTAAAATGTCTCTCCCACTGTGCAGCCTCAGCTCCTTCCTGGTACCCCAGGAACAGTGAGTTGGCCTGTCCAAATTTGCTTCCATTTGGCTGGTAGAGGGTGATTTAAACCTCCCCATGGATCCAGGAGCTACACCGCAGATGAGGACTTACACAGAATCTCCCTGCTTTTCCCTTGGCAAAGCCTTCACGATTAAAGGGACAGACGGTAGGCAGAGAGATACGCTCACAGGCAGCCAGGCCAGACTGGGTCAGAGTTTTCTAAACTGTGGATCAAAGGATTCTCCCTGTTAGTCCCCCATGCCTCCCAAGGACTGCAGAAGACTAAGAACTACCTCTCACATCTTACTTTAAACATCAAGCTCCACTTCTTAGCCTAGCTATTGCTAGTACCTCCTAGCTACCATTGCTGTCACAAGTGAGAAACAGGGTTGCTTCTACTGGGTAAAGGCTAGTGCTGATTAAATGCCCTGTAATGCATAGGACACCCCACAAAGCAAAGAGTGACCCAGTCCAAGATGGACCTACTATCATAGTTGAGACGCTCTGGTCATGAGGACAAAGACACATGCGTTAGGATGCTGAATGAGAAGTGAGAAATGAGTGCTGGAGGTGATGTTGGCTCTGGGCTTTTAAGTGAGGACAGAAGTGGGTTAGAGATATTCAAGGGAACGTTCAAAGAAATGTAGATTTGAAGAATGGCAAGGTTGGGAGAGATTAAACTAAGTATGGGAAATGACATCTTAGATATATAACAGAAAATACTTTTCATCTTATAATTTGATTAATCTAATTGATTGGTGGTGACTGCCTAGAGAGTCATGTCGGGAATGATTTTAAGGCCAAGTCTTAGCTCAGCAGGAAAGACTGTGGTGATCGATTAGTGATGTCTGCCAGAGGCCGGCAAAGGGAGTTGATAGTACAAACACTGAGAAATTGCTGTCCCACTTTTAGACAGTGGAACAGAATGAGGACAGGGCAGAGGTGGAAATGAGCAAGGGGTTTTCGGTGCTGCAGAAGTTCACAGAGGGAGACTGTGAGAGATGTGGAAGGGTCTGGAATGGTAGGCTCTGGGTGGCAAAACTCAATCTGTAGGTAATGGGATGGCGTGCTGGCACCTGCCTACTGTGTTGCCTCTGGGCCAGCTCTGCTGACAAGGTAAAGAAAGCTACTCAAAGTCCTTGCTCCTCATTTCTATAAAGGGAGTGCTATTTCATCTGCTAACAGTGGCAGGATCATGAGGCTCTGGCTTTTATGAAGCTCATCCCAATGATGAAAACACCCCTATGAAGCCGAACTCGGGGGTGACTGAAAAGCTGACTCCAAGGGTTGGCAGTAATGAGTTCCTGCAAAGCCCTTTTAGATGCAGCATGCCTGCGCACATGCCCAGGCTCAAGGAGGAGGGGGCAGGAGGGAGGGATGCCCATTCCTGAGCCTCCCAGGCCGGCTGACCCTGGCCCGAACACAGCTTTGCCGACCAACCCAAGCCTTCCTGTCGGGCTCTGGCTCCTCACAGGCAGGCTCCTTTCCTGGCATTGCCCTCCCTGCTCTGGGAATGATACTTATCCATTCATTCATTGCTTTGAAAGTTTTCAAATGGCATCATACTAATTTACCGCCCCCCCCCATTTCACCCTCTTTCCACCTCTCCCCTCTTCAGTCCCATTTGTCCCACGTCCCTGTCCTTCAGAATGGTGGCAGTGCCCCTGCCATCTCTGTCCTCTGCAGTCAGCCTTAGCTTAGCTGCCTGCAGACTCCTACTCCTGTCTCCATTAATAAGGAAGGGTGACACTGCAGCTTGGCATGGACGCAAATACCCCACTTCCCGCCCGCCCCGCCCTCTGCCTCGGAGCAGAAGGCTCCCAGGCCACAGACCTGCAAGGGAAGCTTCCTTCCTGCACCCAGCTCCCATACCTGCGCTCCTCTCCACACTCAATTAAAGAAAAGGCAAGTGACATAATGAAAAATGTCATTGAGAGAGCTGGCCCGGGAGTACCCAGCTATCAGATCAACATGACTAAAGCAGGCGATCTACTAATTCCATCTAGAAAAGAAAAGGAAAAAAAAAAAAAGATGTCAGCTTTGTCTATACTGACTTGTTCAGTAAATCCCTTGCCGACTCTCTTGCCCCAGCAGGCTGCAAAAATCCTGGCAGAAGTGTAATCGAAGTTAAAGCTTAGCGTTAGAGAGGTGTTGGAGGGAGGGTTTCCGGGACACTATCCTGCAAACCAGCTTCTGTAACATAGGTGAAGGAGACAGAGCTCAAAAAGGCTGGGTGCTTTGCCCCAGCATCACACAGCCTCTGGAAGTGGCAGAGCTGAGACTAAAAGCCAGCTGTGCGAGCATGCGGCTACACTGACTGTACAACCCTCATCCACCCTCCAAACTGTGGACCCCTGACCCACCAAGCTCCCACAAACAAGATGACTGTTTCCAGCCCCCCAACCCCGAGTCCAGTATCAGTCACAGGGGTGTCTTGATACCAATACAGAATTGAACTTAACCCATAAGTAAGTCTCATACTTGAAATAGATCTTATTTCCCTCCCTCACAACCTAGATTTTGAGGCTTAGGGCAGAACACGCTGCTGTTGCACACTAACTTCACCTTTCAAAGCATTGAATAGGTGACCCTGTGACCACTGTGGCTCCTGTTTAATCCATCACTCCCTGAGCATCAAGTCAAAAACCAAACAGACGACTATGGACTTCCCTCTAGAGAATGGCAGTCATCTGAAAATGTATCTGAGAGGCACGGGACTAGGCAGTGGGATGAGCCACAGCCCACAGAAATGCTTTGATTGGCTGGCCCCACTTTCTAAAAACACTGGCTCATAAGGCCAGCATGTGCATACCTGTAAAGACCGCATCCGATACTCAGTTTTCTGTCTCTCCTGGGCATCAGAAGGTTTAGCAATATTGGACTATGTCCCCCTAGCCCTGTGAGTTCCACCCTGCAGGGATGAAAGGACATAGCCTTTCCAGGTGCCTAACGCTGCCTTATTCAGAGTGGCCAGCCCATCAAAGTGGGCATGGAACCTTTGGGTTTCTGTATGGCAAGCCCTATGTCCCAGAAAGCCCAGCAGTCATACCAGGACTGTTGGCCACCTCACCCAGTTATCTCGTGTTGCCAGCCTGACCCCCTGTGAGCACTGCATATGTGATCCCTTCCCATGGTTTCTTCATGTTTATATGCCCCACACTGGCATTCAAAGTTGCATGCCATCTGGATCCTGCTGCATTTTTCTCTTTATTGTCTAATGTAGACTTCTCTTCCCTCCCTCTCTCCATGATCCAACAGCAGGAACAGCAGTCATTGAAGGAGCCACACAGGTGTTTCT
Source organism: Peromyscus attwateri (assembly GCA_902168425.1). NCBI lineage: Eukaryota > Metazoa > Chordata > Mammalia > Rodentia > Cricetidae > Peromyscus > Peromyscus attwateri. Next base: position 5,755 of record CABHPP010148770.1, on the reverse strand, counting down.
TCCTCCAGGAAGCCTTCGTGGACTCCACCTGACTCTTTTGTCCAACCAGGATAGTCTTACCCCTATACTGAGAGCTCCTCTTCCCTTCATTGATGTATCACTAGTAACATAAAATTGAATAAGGAGCATAGCCACAGCTAAGATTTGGGGATCTCCAGTTCTGAGTCTAGCAATGCCCACCCCTTTCCAAAAAGCATAAAAATGCTGGCTGCACACCTTTGTAAATGACGATAGCCCTATAATGAAGCCCAACATAATTGACATCACGCTATAATTAAGGCAATAAATGCTTACTCCACTGAATCAAGTCATCAATTATGCTCCAGCAGAGTGGGGTTAGAGGTTTGATTTGGGAATTTTAAAGGCCTTCCAACTTTAGAGTGTTATCTGCTGCATATTACCATTTCAAGATTGGCAGCACATGAGGATAGGACCTTCCATGTCATTCTGAGGTCAACTGGTTATCTTCTGAGTACCCTTGGGTCTCCCAGAAGCCCATGGACCTCAGTTAGCAGGAGGACATGGTGTGTCTCTACAAGGATGATGCTCACTGCTTCTTGTGTCCATTCTCCACCCAGAAGCCATGTAGGCCACCACCTTAGCAAGCTGGTTGGAGCAAGGGATTGACAGAGAGTAGAGATCAAGAGGCTTGAGTCTAGTCCAAACATTGCCATCAACAAGCTGAGAAAACCTGGGCGAGTCTGTTCCACTACAGGCTTCAGTCTCATCTATAAAACCATCAACGGCTCCATAACTCCAAATCCTAAATGTCTATAATGAGTGTATGACATGGGAAACGGAAAACTTTGATCCTCTCTTTTACTGCTTCTCTGGTTGACTTTGGACTCTGAGGTCATGGTTTCCAAATGCTGCACTATCTCTCTCTGTAGACACTAGGATATTGTAATGGTTAGCTTTAGTTATCAACTTGACATAACCTAGAATGAACTGGAAAGAGAGTCTCAGTGAGGTGTTGTCTACAATAGGTTGGCCTGTAGTCATGTGCATGTGAGATTATCTTAATTAACTGATGTGGAGAGATTCAGCCCACCGTGGGCTGCATCATTCCCTAGGCAGGGAGTCCTAGACTTCATGAGACTAGAAAAATCAGTATCACGTAACAGAAATGAATCTAGGGCATATGTCTACTATTCTCTGAGTGACTGATGGGTGAGATCTTCATGGCAGTGAGTTCATCAAGCAAGAATGAGCCAGGCTTATCTGACTTTTGGACTAGCTGGCTATGAGATCTTAGGCAAGGCATATAATCCCACACAACCCATTTCCTCATTTCTAAGCATCTTCAAACAATAAGTGATACAGTAGAGGAGGGTTCCAGCTCCTTCCACTCCACTCACCAGTGTGGCCATCTACCACCAGCAGCAGAATTGCCCGGAAGCTTGTGAGAAATGCAGACTCTCAGGCACCAACCCTAACCTCAGGATCAGAATCTCATCATATGACCTGCAGGTGGGTACTAGGCCCCTTGAAACTTGCACAGAACTGCTGAAACACACAGTAGGTACTCAACAAAATACAGTCAACCCTCTCCTTTCATTTGATAATCCTTAATGCTTTCACACTGTGTACAGGGCCAGGGGCATGGGCCTCTACCACAGGTTTAGCACACAGTAGGACTTCAGTAAACCTATGGAGATTGATTGAATGTATAGAAAGGGGAATCAGACCTGGCCCATTCTCTTAAACAATTGATGATCCAGGAAGAAATGAAGACAGAAGCCCTAATATCCAAAGCAGAGTAGAACTGCTAGAAGGTAGGGGTTCAGATTCATCTGCACACTTCTATGAACCAAACATAAACCAAGCAGTGGATAAACATTCTTCTTGACAATCTTTACAGCCACACCACGAAGTAGATGCCAGTATACATGCCTTTAATAAGCAAGGAAGTTTTGGCTCAAAGAGGTAAGGTAGCTCGGCCCAAGCTGCTTTTAGCTAGTGCATACATTGTCAAAACTTAAAGACAGGCAGCCGCAGCAAGACCTTTCTGCAGGATGCCCTGGGGAGAGGAAGCGCTAGGCATGATGACTTGACTTTGACCATGGGCTTCTCAAGGGCATTACCGTCTCTCCATGCTCGGGGGAGAGGTGGCAGGAGGCCCCACAAGCGAGAGATTGGGTTGCTATTCCCAGCAGAAGAGCTCATCACAGGGCTGCCTGTTCCATGGGCCACTTGTCTGATACACTTCACTGCATCTGGCTGCCCCTGCCCAGGACTCTCTCCTGCACTTGGGCATTTTACTTGCAAATACATGCAGCAGATGATGCCAGGCTTCACAATGACAAGTCCAGGCTACAGAGAGAAAGGCTGTGTGAACTTGGGAGCAGAAGTAGAGCCGCTTCCCCAAAACTGTGTGATGTGGACAAGCCTGGGAGTCCTAATCTAGGAGTTCTAAGATCCAAGCTGAGAAGCAGTTGTGCACAGGACAGGCCCAAGGTCACCAGAGATAAAGGATGTTATATGGTTCCCCTGGGTCTTCCTCTCCAGATGGATGAGAGTAGAAAATCTGCATGGCAATCACGTTCCAGTCAATATAATTTCACCACTCAACCTGAGGCAGTGGACGGCAGGGCACCTGAAGGAAAGATCTATTTCTGCTTCAGCCTTGCTGACTTTCTCCTTCTGCGCTCTCTACTCTCATTCCTCCATTCCTACAGAGGTTGGGCATTTGTTCCCTTTCCCAGCAGCAGTTCTTTCAATGGGTTCCTCATGCCCACACCAGCAGCAACTGTCTGGGTGCCTGTTTAGAATACACCTTCTCAGGTACCCCCTCACACTCACTGAACCTGAGCCTTGAGAGCAGGCTCTGCCCTGCAATCAGTGAATAACGAGCCTAGTAGCAGTGGGGTCTCGGATGGATGCTCAAATTTGAGACCGGGTGCCTAAGGGAGCTTCTGGGTTGGCATTTCCAGTGAGCAGCCCCTAAAAGGGAAAGAAAGAGGGACCAAGGTGGCTGGTAAGGCCAGAAAGCATAGTGATCCATGCTTGTAATCTCAGCATTTAGGAGGCTGAAGCAGGAGGACAGCTGCCAGATTGAGGCTAGCCTGGGCTATAGTGTAAGACCCTGTCTCAAAACAAACAAACAAGATAAAAAAAAGACTCCCAAGATTTGGAGAGGGGTGGGAAGTGAGACTGGGAGTAGCAAAGCCCTACTATGTGCCAGTCCTCCTATCAAGAGCTCATGACTTGGCTCTGTGTGCAGTAGGAAAGTACGGAGAGTTAATGAATGAATGAAAGCAGAGGGTTGAGGAGGATGCACACAGAGACTACATTGTATTGAATACCTACTGTGTGCATCGGCAGTGTTGTCCAAACTTCAAGGGGCCTGGTACCCACCTGTGTGTGGGTCATAGAGTGAGATTCTGATTCCTGAGGTCTAGGTTGGCACCCCAGGGTCTGCATTTTTCCTAAGTTCCCAGGCGATTCTGCTGCTGCTGGTGGTGGACGGCCACAACTGGAGTAAAAGAAATCGGAACCTCCCTGTGCTGCCTTGGTGTTTGTAGGTGCTTAGGAAATACAGAAACAGCAGTTTACAGAATTTCCTACATGTCAAGTTGCCTTTGACGTGCCTAAGAGAGGAATGTCCCTACCACAGCTAGTCCTTGAGCCCAGCCCCCCCCCCTCATATGTACCTGCTCTTAAGAATCTGCGTATCTGGACAATGACAATATCAGCAACAGCATGGTAGGGCTTATGAGAAGGCTGTCTACGAACACCGTTGGGAGCAAAGTCTCCTGGGACTTTCATGTCCTCAGTGTGGCGAGGGCCAGATGAAAGTTTGAGACAGGTTCCTTGTCAATGTCAGCTAACTCAGGCCAGGGCTGCTGTGGGTTATATTTAATATGATTTAAAGAAAATGAAATTTGTCATCTTCTAGCTCACCAAGGCAGGAGGCAAATTTATACCCACTACACCTGGGCTATTTTCAAGAGGCTATTGGCTGGGGCCTGGGGACACAAAGACAGCCCCATAGCCCACTTCTGTGTTCATTGGGTTTAGGGAACGGAAATATTGCTATCTCCAGGGCAACCGTGTCCACTGATCTTCTTAGCTTCTGTAGGGGGTGGGGTAGGTTCCCTGAAGACCTTCCTTTATTCACCACCATTTTGGTAAATTCTCACCCCCATGGACTCAGGCAAGCTGCAGCTGAGAATTTAGTGCTCTTCCACCCACACCTGGGAGGACACAGTTCAGGCAGGGTTGGGGCTCATGAAGAGGGAATTCCACCTCTTCAGTCTGGCCCTCTGCCTACTTTCACTTCTGCCACCCCAAAAGAAAGTGGAGTCTTCTATCTCCCTTGACTCCTCCACACACACACACACACACACACACACACACACTCCCCCCACACCTCATATTTTTGAAGTCATTTCCCCCTCTGATTGTAGTGTTTCCCCACGTACCATCACAACATCACAAGCAGCTGATATTGAGCCCCCAGAGGTCAGGGATCATTACCCATATCTCCATTCCACTCCCGTCATAGGACCTGATACAGGTTAGGCTTTCATAAACATTTGTGGGATCCATCATGTGCACAGCCTCCTACTTGACAACTCCAGGTGTGTATCTTACAGGCGTCTGAGACTGCAGGTGCTTGCTTAGAATCCTTGATCTTCCTCTCTTTACTCCAGCCTCTCACCTGATTCTCTTTTATACCGCGCCAGTGGCAGCCCACCCTCCCTTCCCTTGGCCACCTGTATGGGAGACTTCAGGCACCTTTGACACTTTCTCTATCTGGCCAATCCATCTTGTGGCCGATTTCTTTCCAATTCCACCTCCAAAATATGGCTAGACTCTATTTCTGTCCACCCCAGGGTAGATCATCCAAGTGTCTCTCATGTACTGCTGCCATAGCTCCAAGAGATGTTCCCCCCTTGCCCCTGGTCCTCCAAGAAGCAATCAGAGCTGATCTCACACACTGCTAAGCTCCATGCTCCTGCCTTTACCCAGTCACCATAAAACCTACTGTCCTTACCTGGCTTCTATCTGCCACTGTAGCTTTGGGACAAGTGATTCTAATAGCTTTGATTCTTCCTACTCAACCTTAGAGTTTTCCATCTCAGCACTCGTCCCAGTCCTCAGTTAGGTATTTATTCATGCATCGGATTGTTTAGGGCTGGTCTCTTTCCTAGATGGAGCTCCTGAAGGGCTGAAAATGTGAGTGTTTAGCCCACCACTGCCTTCACGGCACCCAACACAGGCTCTGGATGTAAGAATACACAGTAAACGCCTTCTAAATGAACACATGCTTAAATTCTAAACATGAGGCTCAGAAAGCCATGCTTACTCTCGCTCTGTTGTTAGTGCTGATTGGCTAGCAAAGGTGAGCCATTCCCCTGATGTGAGGCAAGAGTAGGCAATTCAATTTAATTCTTCTCAGTGTGGTACCAGTCGCTTCAATTACATTCAATTCATCTTAATTTAATTCCAAAAGCCTTCACAGACACCAAAGCTCTGACAGCCTTTATTCTAGAAGTAGAAACGTCACTGATGAAGACAATCTATTCTTTGCCCTGAGGAGGTGCCACCTTTATTCACTCACACTTCTGGCCTAGGACAGGTGTAGGACATGTGTTTGATCTAGCCCACACATACAAGCCTGCAAACAGGTAATTGGTCAACCTAAACTGGCTCTCAAGGCATCACTCATTGATGGGTATGTTTCTCAAGGTAGCTGCAGAGGTTCAACACAGCACACTACCAACAACAGTGACTAAGGACATGGGGGTCA
>CABHPP010148769.1:0-47875 GCA_902168425.1 Peromyscus attwateri | reverse complement strand
AAGGCAGGTGGAGAGAGCTGGTCGTGAGGTCCTAAGAGCTGGAGAGCTGTCCCTGCCTCTTATCAACTGCAGCACTCCGGAGAGTGGCCCCTACACCTCACCTCGCCTGGGTAACATGGTAGAGTTGGCCCTGAAGGTGTAGGTGTAGGAGAACCGACCCTGAGGACAGAAAACCAGGAAAGCAGGCTCCACCTCTTGCTCATCCTTGCAAGGGTTGAGGAGCCAGAGCAATGCTGGAGAGCTCACCCTAGTGGTGAAGGCAGGGGTGAGCTGGTGAGCTGACCAACCCTGCAATTACCCAGGCTCAGAACCAGGGTTATGTGTTGGCCCACCCCCAACATCCACCCCTTCGGTGATTGATCTGCTGGAGCACTGGAAGAGGGGTAGGCAGTCCTGTGGACCCAGGGCTGTAGGATTTCCATGACACAGGGAACAATGGGATGTATAGCAAGAGTCCCAGAGAAGGCCCAGCATTGATGGTGTAGCAGAAACCAGGGGCCTCTAACCAGACCAATGACTTTTTTTGCCATTAATGCCTGCCTGCATGTAAAGATATGTGGATGAAGGTGTTTACTTCGTGACTCACCGTGTCACACTGCAGCTTCCATGATGAGATTTTCCCTTTTTCCTTATTTTTTTTCTTTTAAATTTTATTTTGTTTTATTGGAGGGGAGAGGTTGCAGAAGCAGAGGGCAGATGTGAGAATGAAAGGGGATGGGAGATGGGAGATCAGGAGGCACAATGGGAAAGACACAAAGAATAAATTTTTAAAACTTGGAAAAGAAAAAGAATGAAAGAATGTGGACGCAGAGACACATACTTTCATATGCATAGGAATCCCCTGAAAGCACAAAACCAAAAGCCATAATATGTATGCAAAATGTATGCAAAGGACTTGTAAGTAAATAAATGTCCTGTCAAGGCCGGGTGGTGGTGGCACGTGCCTTTAATCCCAGCACTCGGGAGGCAGAGGCAGGCAGATATCTGTGAGTTCGAGGCCATCCTGGTCTACAGAGCGAGATCCAGGATAGGCACCAAAGCTATGCAAAGAAACTCTGCTCGGGAAACCAAAAAAAAAAAAAAAAAAGAAGAAAGAAAGAAAGAAAGAAAGAAAAAAGAAAAAAGTCTTGTCAAAACCTTATAAGACATAGAAACTCAACAAGGGGATCGGGATCCATCCCTGGTGCATGGGCAGGCTTTTGGGAGCCCAGTGTCTGTGGTGTGACGCCTTGTGCAGCCTTGGTGCAGTAGGGAGGGGCTTGGACCTGCCTAGGCTCAGTGTGCCTAGCTCTGCTGACTCCCCATTGGAGACCTTGATATGGGGGATGTGGGGATGTGGGGTGGCTTGGGAGGGAGGGCTGGGGGATGGGAGGAGGGAGGAGATGGGATCTGTGGGTGGTATGTACAGTGAGTAGAAAATTTCTTAATAAAGAAAAATGGAAAAAAAAGAAAGAAAAAAAATAATAATAAAAGACATAGAAACTCCAAAGATGCCATGGCCATGTACTGTTAAGCATGGGGACTATTCTTAAGAGTGGTTTGTATCCTCAGTGAGACTCTCTTGGAAAGAACTGATTTTTCATTTGCAAGTGGTTATCAATTGGACAGAGCCTCCAGGTTAGCGATGGAGGTGTATGTGCATTCTCCTCTCAGCACTGGGACTGCACCTGGTGCAGACCACAGAAGCTCCATGCATACTGCCTCAGTCTCTGTGAATTCATGTGAGTCCTGCCGTGTTTAGAGGGCCTTGTTTCTTTAGTGTGCTCCATCCCCTCTGACTCTTACAACCTTTCACCCTCCTCTTTCACAGAGTTTCCAGATCACTGAGGGCAGGGATTTGGTGAAGACATCACATTTACAAAAGTTCCAAGATCACTCACTCCCTGGGTACTGTCTAGCTGTGAGTCTCTGCATTTGCTCTCATCTAGTGCGGGAGGAAGCTTCTATGATGATGTCTGAGCAAAACCTGTTCTATGAGTGTAGCAGAATTTTGCTAGTAGTCATTTTATTGCTACATTTCTTTAGCAAAATTTAGTATTTCACTTTCCCTGAGGTCCCTGACCTATCTGGCCTCAGGTGCTTGACCACCCTTCAAGCAGTGTAGGGGATGGGTTCTATCTCATGGAATGGGCCTTAAATCCCATCATGTATGGGTTGGTTACTCAAACAAGGTTTGTGTCACCATTACCTCAGCATATCTTGCAGGCAGGTCATCACTGTAGATTGAAGACTTTGTAGCTAGGTTGGTGTTTGCATTTCTACTTTGCTAGCATGCAGAGTACTTTCAGTGCACTAGTCAGTAATGGTGAAGGTTCTAGCAAGGCACCAGCTTGACTTCTCCTGTTCAGTGAGTGGTGTAGGTGTTATCTTCAACAATAGGGCCTTATCATCTATTTGTCAAAAGAAACCAATAGCTTTGGCAATATCCTGGGTTCTTTAGTGATTCTCATGGGGTCCCTTTAGCCAACAACTGAACTAGATTTATAATAATATATACTCAACACATTTTCCTCTCTCCCAATTTCTGCTTCCTCCTGACCTCCTCACCCCACCTAACTCCACGACCCTTTTTTCTCTTTCACACTCTTTAGAAAACAAGTAGGTAAAAGCAAAACAAACAAACAACCAAAAACATAATATAAAAGCCAAAGATCAATAAGACAAAAAAAAATTCCCAAAGTAATATGAGACCAAAAGTCTACAAAAATAGCATTGTATTCATCATTAGATACTGTTAGGGATGAGACCTATTCTGAGGTGTGGTAAATACACCCAGTAATATTCCTGTAGACAAAATTCTAAACAGTCTTAGTAAATAAGAAACACAGAGCCAAATACAGGGGTAACAGCCGAAGAGATCAGAGAATTAGCGAAGAGCCACTGACTGCCCTTTAGCTCACCACCAAGCTGTAGTTTCCCACACAAGAGAGCTTCTTCCTGCCTATCCTGCGCTTTTATTGCTTTCCTGTTCTGCCTTCTCATTGGCTTTAAGCCCAACCACATGACTTCCTTGTCACTGCTTGTCTATACAGACCTCCAGGTCTCTATGCTTGGTACTGGGATTAAAGGCTCGTATCACCACACTTGGCTGTGTCCTTGACCATACAGAGACTTTGCCTGCTGTGTGATTGGATTAAGGGCGTGGGCTACCCCTGCCTGACTTCTGTTCCTGGCTTTCTATGACCTGTGATCTCCAGGAAAACTTTATTTATTAACATACAAATAAAATCACATTTCAGCACAATTAAAATATCACCACATATTCCATTAGAAAACTAATTTTCATTTTGCAAGGTCTATTGCAGATGGCTTCTTGGTTAGGGATGGGAGCCCATGTTCACTTCCCCTCTTATCAGTGGGACCACTTATGGTTTGGATATGTGCAGTCCCTTGGTGTGCTGCCACAGCTTGTGTGAGTTCATATGTGCATCAGTCCTGTGATGTCTGGAGGGCACTGTTTTCTTAGAGTCTTTCATCCCTTCTGGATCTTACAATCTTTCTGCCTTCTCTTCCTCATAGCTTCCTGATCCCTGAGTGGGTATTTGATGAAGACATCCCATTTAGGACTGAGTGTTCCAAAGAATCTCACTCTCTCCATATTATCCAGCTGTGGATCTCTGTATTAGTGGCCATCTGCTGCAAGAGGAAGCTTCCCTGGTGATGGCTGAGTGAGGCACTGATCTATGGGTAGAGCAGAATTTTGTCAAGTGTCATCTTATTGCTTTGTTCCTTTAGCAGAACAGTAGTGTTTGGCTTCCCCCTAGACCGATAGCCTACTCAGTCTCAGGTTCCTGGCCACTCAAGCAGTGTCAGGGAAGGGTTTGATTTAGTGGAGTCGGCATTAAATCCAACCAGAGTGATTGATTATTACAATAAAGTTTGCACCATCAGGTCATGCATTCAGGTCACCATATACCTTCAGGTTAGTAGTTAGGTTGATGGCTACCTTTCTCCACAAGTAGTATGCAGAGTACCTTTCAGTACCATGATCACTAGTAGGTAGGGGTGAAGTCTTAATTAGGCACTCTTCTTCTCTGGGTTCAGTGAGGTATGTAAGTGCTGTTTTCAGCAATAAAGCCTGACAATTAGTTTGTGGAGAGCAACCAATAGCCTTGGCAATAGCCTGAGATGTTTTGGGGTTTTCATGGGCAATCTTTGGTCAATGACTCAATTAGAGGTAACCCATTCCTGACACTGGAGATTTTGCTTGCTAATGTAAAATATAGTGGGGACATGGCCTCCCCCATTATTTGGTGATTCCATTTATATTTTTTTCATATATGTATATATTTTAGGAATCTTCTACAGTGGGTTTCTACATGGTCCCTCAGATAACCCTGAGTGTTATTTGTTCCTCCTGTATTCCCTCCTTACCCCTCTCTTCCAGTTCTTACCACATTTAATGCTCCAACTCTAGTCTCTCCACAACTATATAGCCTGACTTTAATTTTTTAAGTATATCTTCCTTGCATGATATTATAGTACCATTACAGTCTGAACTGCAGGAAAGACAAAGTCTGCAAACCTTAATTGAGTGCATACAGGAAACATTTTTATTATTGATACCCAGATTCTGTCTTATATGTATCCTGTTATTCCTGAAATTCCTTATACTTCCTCCTCTAAACTCATATTAGCTATCAGTGAAATAGTTTGACTCTTGACTCTTCCTATGTTCACAAAGAAATGAAAATATACATTAAAAAGTCACAGCTAATATAAAGCATAAGAATATAGAGAAGAGATTATCAACAAATTATATATACCTTCAAAACACAAAATAAAGTAACTCTGAAGTACATAGAGGAAATGCAAAATCACAAAAGAAAAGGGCAATGTAAATTTCCAACATGGGAATAATATAAATTCAAAATGAGCAAACACAGAAAGTAGAGAGTAGAAAGTTAACAGAAAATAGACTAAATTACTAAGAATGAAATAACATGGGCTGAAAAGATAGCTAAGGGTTAAAAGTACTTATTGCTCTTGCAGAGCCCCTGGTTTCAGTTCAAAGCACCCACATGGGGGTTTACAACCATCTGTAAGTTCAGTTCCAGGGGATTCAATGTCCTTTCTGCCCTCCATTGGCTCTTGGCACCAATACACTTCATATACATACATGCAGATAAAACACTAATATTAATTAAGTAAAAATAAATAAATAAAATTTAAAAGATATAACAATTTATAAGGATAAATGGCAAGTACATTGTATCTAGAAACAAAAATAAAAATTTCTGAAATTAAAAACAGGTTAGCAAGTGGACTAAAGAGATGAATCAGTGGTTGAGAGCACTGTCTGCTCTTCCAGAGGATCTGGGTTCAATTCCCAGCACCCATATGGCAACTCACACCTGTCTGTAACTTCAGTTTCAGGGCTTCAGACACCCTCATATAGATGTACATGCAGGCAAAACATCAGTGAGCAAAAACTACAATAAATTATTTTAAGCAAAACAAAATAAAACTTATTACCACTATTGAATGCTCAGAAAACAGATCAATGTCTTTAAGTTTATAAAGAAACATTTTGCATTAGAATCATATATTCATCCCAAGCATAAAAAGTGCATGTACAAACTACAAACACACACACACACACACACACACACACACACACTTGCACACATCATGAACAGTATAAAATATTGCTAATATGATCTATATTTACTGAATGCCCTTTCTTTCTTTGAAAGTTATTTTGCTCTGTTAGAAAAGTAAAAGATGAAACAATGAGGAAAAAATGGAGTACAGGTATAAAGAAGAGTGGGGAAAGCAGGAAGAGAGATGGAATTTTAAATGGGCAGATCTCCACCCAACCCCATGAACCTGGTCATTTTCCCCGTGGCCAGCCCTCCCCCACAACTCCAGCAGACTACACAGGCACAGGTACACACACCAGTTGGAAGAAGAGATGAGAAAATGCCAGTGTAAGAATACACTGAACAACAGAAAAGGTAATGTGGCACCACCAGAACCCAGTGATCCTACAAAAGCAAGACCTGAACATTCCAAAGCAGCCGAAGCACAAGAAAATGACATTAAAAAATAACTTTATGAAGATGATAGAGGTCCTTAAAGAGGAAGTGAAAAATTCCCTTGAAGAAATCGAGGAAAAGACCAACAAAAAATTGGAAGTATTCAACAAATCCCTTAAAGAAAGCCAAAACAGTCAAGAGAAAAATCAAATAGGTGAAGAAAATGGTTCAAGACATGAAAATTGAAATTAAAGCAATAAAGAAAACACAAACCAGGGGAATTTTGGAAATGGAAAATCTGAGTAAGCAAACAGGAATTACAATTGCAAGCTTCACCAACAGAATACAACAGATGGAAGAGAGAAACTCAGGCACTGAAGATATGATAGAGGAAATAGATCCAATGGTCAAAGAAAATGTTAAATCAAATAAATTCCTAACAGAAAACATCCAGGGAACCTGGGACACCATGAAAAGACCAAACCTAAGAATAATAGGGATAGAAGAAGGGGAAGAATTCTAGTTCAAAAGTACAGAATATATATTCAACACAATTATAGAAGAAAAATTTCCCAACCTAAAGAAGGACAGGCTTATAAAGGTATAAGAAGCTTACAGGTAATCAAACAGGCTGTACCAAAAAATGTCTCCCTCACTTCATAATAATCAAACCCTTAAACATACAGAAATAAAGAAATAATAGTAAGAGCTACAAAGGAAAAAGTTCAAGTAACATATAAAGGCAGACTTATCAAATTACACCGACTTCTCAATAGAGACTCTAAAAGCCAGAAGGTCCTGGACAGATGTCTTGCACACACTAAGAGACCACAGATGCCAGCCCAGAATACTATACCCAGCAAAACTTTCATTCATCATAGATGGAGAAAATAAGATATTTCATGACAAGACCAGATTTAAACAATACCTATCCACAAATCCAGCCCTACAGAAAGTACTAGAAGGAAAACTCCAACCCAAAAATGTTAGCTGCGCCCATGAAAACAGAGGCAATAAATAATCTCACATGAGCAAAACCAAAAAAAGGGAAACACACACACACACACACACACACACACACACACACACACACACTACAACTACCAAAACCAAAAACTGACAGGAATTAACAATCACTGGTCATTAATCTCTCTTAATATCAAAGGATTCAATTCACCAATAAAAAAGACAAAAACTAACAGAATGGATACAAAAACAAGACCCATCCTTCTGCTGCATACAAGAAACACATCTCAACTTCAAACACAGACCCTCATAGCGGGGAGTTGGGAAAAGATTTTCCAATCAAATGGACCTAAGAAGCAAGCTGATATAGCTATCCTAATATCTAACAAATAGACTTCAAACAAATAGACTTCAAATCAAAAGAGATTGAGGAGGACATTTCATATTCATCACAGGAAAAATACATCAAGATGAAGTCTCCATTCAGAACATCTATGCCCCAAATATGTGGGCACCCACATTTGTAAAAGAAACATTACTAAAGGTTGAACCACATCAAAACCCAGACATTAACAGTGGGATACTGAAACACCTCCCTCTCACCCATGGACAAGTCTGCCAGACAGATACTTAAGAGAAAAACAAGGGCACTGACAGATGTGATGACTCAAATGGACTTAATTAATATCTATAGAACATTTCACCCAAACACAAAAGAATATACCTTCTTCTCAGCACCTCGTGGAACCTTTTCTAAAACTGGCCACATACTTGGTCACAAAGAAAGCCTCAAGAGATACCAAAAAAATTGAATGACTCCTTGTATTTTATCAGATCACCATGGATTAAAGTTAGAGTTCAGCAACAACACAAACTACAGAAAACCTTAAAACTCATGGAAACTGAACAGCTCTTAACTGAATCACCAATGGGTCAAGGAAGAAATAAAGAAATTAAAGACTTCCTAAAATTCAAGGAAAAGAAATCCACATCATACCCAGACTTATGGGATATTATGGAAGCAATGCTAGGAGGAAAGTTCATAGCACTAAGTACCCACATAAAGAATTTGGAGAAATCTCACACAAGTGACTTAACAGCACACCTGAAAGATCTAGAACAAAAAGAAAGAAACTCATTCAGGAGGAGTAGATGGCGGGGAAATAAACTAACTCCTGGCTGAAATCAATAGAACAGAAACAAAGAATGATACAAAGAATCAATGAAACAAAGAGTTGGTTCCTTGAGAAAATCAACAAGATAGATAAACCCTTATTCAAACTAACCAAAAAGCAGAGAGAGAATATCCAAAGTAACAAAATCAGAAACAAGAAGGGGAACATAACAACAGAAAATGAGAAAATCCAGAGAATCATCAGGTTATACTTCAAAAACCTGTACTCCACAAAAGTGGAAAAGCTAAAAGAAATGAACAATTTTCTGGATAGGTACCACATACCAAAATTAAATCAAGACCAGATAAACAATTTAAATAGACCTATTACCCCTAAGGAAATACAAGCAGTCATTAAAAGTCTCCCAACCAAAAAATGCCCAGGGCCAGATGGTTTTAGCACAGAATTCTACCAGAATTTCAAAGAACAGCTAATACCAATATTCCTTAAAATGTTCCACACAATAGAAACAGAAGAAGCATCATTATTGGGTTAAGAACCTATGACTAGACAGGGTATAGGCACTAGAACCTACTCTATTATTTTGCTAAATAGATATAGCATTAAACTGATCCCTAACAACCCATAGACTAATATATCCCTCAATCTTCATCACAGATGCTTCTATATACAGTGGATAGTGATTAAAATTATTTTAAGCCATAGTTTATAAGACACCTCTTGTAAAAAGAGTTTGCCAAATCTGACAACCTGCATAGCTTTCCTCTTTAATTCTCCATTGCCCAGCACACACCTCTAATGTGACATTGACTACATGGTCCACAAGTAACAGTGTCTTCATCCCTGCCATCAAATTCTGGGTTTCATTGGAGTAGGATCTAAACTTTAGTCATCAGCTTATACTTACCATCTGATACAGTATTGGTAAAAACACATAATACCATACTGCTTATATAGTATTGATAAAAATACATAATGCTTAAACATTCTTTTAATAAGTAAACATGAAACCACACTGGCTAATCTATGAAAAGTAATGAGGACATGTCTGAGATACCTACTTCTTTCTTTACTGTATACTTTAGGTACCTAAAAATAGTACAATAAAGTAGAGGTAATATAAAATTGTAATTTTTAAATAGTCAGAAATTTATCAAACACTTTAAGGAAATAGAAATGCAATGGGGTATTCAAAATTCTTCACAACTAGAATTTAAAGAAAAATTAAAAATTGTTTCAAATACTAACTGGCTTTAAATCAACAGCCTGCTCCAAAATGTAATATCCCTCCTAAGTCACAGCATGCTACTACAAGCCTTCACTTGGCATTCTTTCTTAGAAATGCTGCAATTATAATTTAGTCTACATTGGTCAGTAAATGTTTTCTTCCAAAATAATATTTTTATTAATTATTTGAGAATTTCATACAATGCATCCTGATCACACTTGCTTCCCGTTCCTCCTAGGTCTATCCTCCCATTCTTGTGCCCCACCCCTCAAAAAATAAAAGAAAAAGAAAAATACACCAAGTCCAATTTGTGTTTCCCGTATCCTCACTGGAGCATGGACAAACTCCCAGTAGCCATCCTCTAAATGAAAATTGAGTCCTTCCCCACCCCAATCCCTGCCAGAAACCATCAACTGTGAAGAGCTATACTTCAACATCTTTATCACAATTTTTAAGGACACTCTTCAATAGCTTCCTGTCTGGACTGTTTCTTTTTGAGGGGGGAGGAGTCACAGAAGCCTTTCATGTCTCTCATTCTTGGGTATGAGTCTTCAGTCACTGATATCACTGCAAAAGAAGCTTCCTTGTCCATGCAGCTGATGACAGCACAGATCATGGACTCCCACAGTAGCAACATGGAACACAGACATCCACATAGCCTCTGGCAGCAGCACAAAATACAGACCTCAATATGGCTTTTGGCAGAAGCATGGACCATGAAAGTCAGCGTGGTCTCCAGTGACAGCACAATCCATGGACATCAACATGACCTCTGATGGCAGCACAGACCATGGACATTAGCATGGTTTCCATCAGCATCATGGATCCTGGACATCAACATGTCCTCTGGCAGCAGCATGGGTCATGGACATCAACATGGACTCCAGTAGTAGCACGGACTACAGACATCAACATGGCCTATGGTGGCAGTAAGGATCACAAATACTAACATGGCAGCACAGAGGTCTTTCAAGAAGGCTTAATGCAGTAAATGAACCATTCTTCATTTCTGGTATCCTGTTGTTGCCCAAAGTTAGGATAATCATGCTGCTGGGCAGTGTGAGCTCCAGGCCACTACACACCTCTGTGCCCAGCTTACATCCCTTAGGCATCAACATGGCCCAACCCTTCTAGGCAACAACATGCTCCTCTGTCCCCTGTGGCTGCACTCCCATACCTGTTGCCACCACTGCATCTCTAGTTCAGCTCCTCTCCACTGTGTGTCCTCCCTCACTCCTTCTTCCAATCTTTTTTTTTCCAATTCCATGAAACTGCTTTGTAAAAGCATCTTCCCACAAGTCCTCCCTTTTTTAAGTTGTTACAGATACATTGTATGCGCTGCAGACTCAGCCTCTGCTGCTGTGTCTCCCTTGAAGCCTGTGTGAGTCTCTCAGGCTTCTCAGAGCTGCCTACAGCCCTGTGGGTGTCATTGGCTAACACCACCTTGAATCAAGTTCTGATCAGTAAATGTTAAAGGACAAAGTTAATTAATTGAAATAATAAAAAAAAATAATGACACCTGTATTAGTCAGTGCTCTATAGAATGAACACACATGAACACACACACACACACACACACACACACACACGGGTCTTAATTAAAGTGGTCTAGGTATTTCAACAATTTGGTATATGTCTCAGCAGTCCCATTCCGGTGCTGGAATCCCAGGAAATTTCTAGAGAGCCACTTGTCTTCCCTCTACATTTTAATGCTGAGGAAGTAGTTCTAACACCAGTGAAGGAATGCCTCAACTTGACAGATGAATTTGCCAGTGAGAGTGAGGGCAAGCAGACAAAGAGCAAAAGCTTCCTTCTTCAATGTCCTTTATGTGGGCTGTCACCAGATGGTGTGGCCCAGATTTAGGGTGGATCTTCCTACCTCAAATGATGCAAGCAAGAAAATCCTTCACAGACAACAGGCATGTCCAGCTTCTTGAGTTTTTTTTTTTTGCATATGCATAACACTTTTAATATTGATTTATATTTCACATATATCAATGCTAAATAAATAAAACATGCATGGTGAAGAGTGTGACACAAATATGGACTAAAGCAGCTTCTTGAGTTTTAATTGATTTCAGATGTAGTTGAGATGACAACCAGGATTAGCCACACAACACATCTAAAATGCTTAAAATGTACAGGGTGTTGCTGATTTGATATTATCTATGTTGGTTTGCAAAGTAACAGGAAACATAATGCTAAATGTCAGCACACTAAATTGAATGTAAACATTTTAAAAGTAATTACTAAAATGACAACCACAAGTAAGTCTCCATATAGATATGAAACTTCTGACTAATCTAATGGTAACTAATGACATGATCAAAATTCTGTGAAGCAAACACATAGCAACTGTATTACAACTGTGCCTTTTGGGTTTATCAAAGAGTCTAATAAAACAATTTTTAAAACCTACACATTTTCACTAAAATTCATGGAAAAGCTCTAAACACTGTATCTACTAGATACAACCTTTTGAGTAAATAAGATTACGTGGTAAATTTCATCTTGAATACTGAAGGAATAATATAATCACACAAGGCAGTATACTTGAAGAATATATGAGAAATTAAAATCAAGGTAAAGAGCCAATGACAGTTAATGTTCTAATCTTTTCAAAGGTTTGTGTGAATCCCAACAAAAACCAAATTCAGAAACAAAATTAGAATCTTACATTTTCTATTTATACACTTCCATCACTTACATTTCATTTGCTCCTGAGAATAAATTTGAGTTAGACTGGAAGATGCTTCGTACTTCATGGTTTTAATCTGGGTTCTCGTTATCCTGCTCAGACTGGCTGCCAAATCTTGTGCTCCAAAGGATCCTTTTACCTCTGGCTCCAAAGTAAATGGAATCACAAATACCCAGCACTATATCCAACTGAACCTGAATTTTAGCTAGAAGGTACACACAAAGATGTTAAAAAATGAAGCTCAGCATCAAGTAACTTTTAAGTAATAAAATGAAGTATGATGTTGGGGCCTTCTGATGCTCCAGAGGTTTCCACTATATACTGGTCTCTAGGCCTTTTTAGCTTCAGAAATAGACATACACTGCTGGTCTAAATCAGGAGTGACTTGTAATTCATTTAAATCTGTGATGAGTTGTATCAGAACCAGGCAACTTCTAAAGTCGGTCAAATTTACCTATCTGAAGAAAGGACTGAGAAGAGTGAGCAGAGAAATTAGGGAAACCTCAGGTGAAATCTCCAGCAGCCTCCTGCCAGTATCAAGAAAGCAACAACACAAGTACCAACAGTAATAAAAGACTCTCACTCTAAGCTGAATTTGGAAGAGGAACGGCAATGTCAATAGGGTTAAAATGATTCATTTGAATAACTTGATAGAAAAAAGAAAACGAATTTATTTTAAAACCTAGCAAGACAGTATATCTTTGTGGATTTGTTTTACTTACTCATAATTATATATCTTAGAATCCTTCAAAAAAACATACAGACATGAATCATGACTTAATGATGAGGATGTATTCTGAGACAGGCATCATGAAGCTATATCATCATGTGGTCGGTATACTTACATGAATCTAGATGTTATGGCCTATTATGCACCTAAGCTATACAGTATTACTTATTGCTCTTGGCTGTAAACTTGTATAGCACGTTACTTTACTGATTAACTATAATACAATAGTAGATGGCTATAAATGTATTTAAATCTAAGTATACATATATATAATGCAGAGTAGAAGTATGGTATGTGTCTTAATTAGGGTTTCTATATTGCTATGAAAAGATACCATGAGCATGGCAACTCTTATAAAGGAAAATATTTAATTGGGGTGGCTTGCTTACAGTTCAGAGGTTTAGTCCATTATCAATATGGTGGGAAGCAAGGCCGCATGTAGGCCGACATGGTTCTGGAGCTGAGAGTCCTTACATTTTGGTCCAAAGGCAACAGGAAGTGAATTGTAACACTGGGCACGGCTTGAGCATATATAAGAACTCAAAGCTTGCCTCCATAGTGACACACTTCCTCCAATAAAGCCTCACCTTGCAATAGCGCCACTCCCTCTAAGGGTCATTTTCTTTCAAACTATCACAGTATGAAAGACTTCTTTTAGCCCCTAACTCCAGTGGAAGTACCCTGTTCAATCATAGGCCACACAGACCACAAGAACTCTAGTTAGGCTACAAGCCTACAGACCACCCCCTCCCCACACACACACACACACCCTCAGTGCTCTGCCACCCTGCCTCTAATTTTCCAATATGTCTCATCACTGTGTTCTGTTTTCTCTCAGATATCAGTATTTTACATTTGTATACAACATATAGATTTAAAACTAGTAGCCAATATACTTTCCAATTTGATGGTTGAGTTATATGTGTGTGTGTGAATGTCTGTAAATGTGAGTGTATATACATGCATGTGTGTGAACATGTATGTATGTGCATGTAGATCTGAGAGTAAGATTTATAGATTGATCACAGTCTGTATTATTTAGCATCTGTGACACAACAATATAAGTAAACCATGGGCTAGATATGGAACTGTCACAACTAAGATCTATACATTTCACTGTAGAAAAATTTAATCACAATTTTAAAAACCAACTCTTGTAGCTTTACCAGTTCTTTATTCTTACTGAAAATCTGACATAGAAGAATATGAAATCAAAATTTACAAATACTACTTTTTACTTGTTTTCATTGCCTACTTTCAAAGGATGACTTGATTCCCTTTTAATTTGTGTCATTTTGAAATAATATGTTGAGACATTTACTCATAAAATAGCAATTACTGAAATTATTTTCATGGATTTCATGGAGAGATCCAGAAATAGACAGTCCCTGGTGAAGTAGCACTTAATACCTGAATTCTTCTTTTTTGTTCTTTATTCCTTTTTAGTTCCCTGTTACCCAAATGTATTTTCAAGTTGCTGAGGAGAGATGGTGAGATTAGGGATAGTTTGGAGTAAACCAAGAGTGAGGGTGGGGGAAAGGGCTGCAGGTGGGCAGCATACCTGGAGTCCCAGTGGCCTGTGTAGCCTCTGGTCATGTAGAGTGCCTCTGAAAGAGTTGGGGGTCAGAACACAGAAGAGCAGCACCCAGCTTGGACAGGGAAACTCCTGCTCAACCACAGACCACACAGGCCAGAAGACCAGAAAGGAAACAGAAACCAAGGAACAAAACACCCTTTCAACAAAGACAAACTTGGAAATCAGCAACCAGACTTATAATTACCCCCAAACCCAGATGCCTAGAGGCCAGCATGAGAACACAATAAACAATATGTCACCACCAAAGCCTAGCTATGCTACTACAGCAAGCCCTAGATAGTCTAGCACAGTTGAAGTACAAGGAAATGGCCTTGAAACTAGCTTTATGAAGATGATAGAAGTCCTTAAAGAGGAAGTGAATAAAGCCCTTAAGAAAGCTCTGATAAAAAACTGTTGAAAATAATGAATAATAATACTCAAGACTTGCACATCAAAATAGAAGCAACAATGAAAACACAAATGGAGGAAGTTCTGGAAGTAGAAAATCTGGGTAAGTGAACAGGAACTAGAGACACAAGCATCACCAACAGAATACAAGTGATAGCAGAAAAAAATCTCAAGAATTGACAATATGGAGGAAGAAATAGATACATCTGTCAGAAAAAAATGTTAAATCTGAACAATTCCTGACACAAAATATCCAAGAACAGATCAAACCTAGCAATAATAGGAATAGAAGAACAATCTCAGCTCAAAGGCCCAGAAAACATTTTCAACAAAATCATAGACAAAAATTTTCCTAACCTAAAGAAGTAGATGACTGTATAAATACAAGAAACATACAGAACACCAAATAGATTGGACCAGCAAAGAAAGTCCCCTCACCACATAAAAATCAAAATACTAAACACACAGAACAAAGAAAGACTATTAAAAGTTGCAAGGAGAAAAGATCCATAACATATAAAGGCAGATTTATTAGAATTACATCCTACTTCTCAATGGAGATTCTAAGAGCCAGAAGGGCCCAGAGAAAAGTCCTGTAGACTCTAAGAGACCACATAACCCAGCCCAGACTACTATATTCAGAAAAATTTTCAATCAACGTAGATGGACAAAACAAGATATTCCATGATAAAGTCAAATTTAAACAATATCTATCCACAAATCCAGCCCTACAGAAGGTACCAAAAGGAAAACTCCAACCTAAGGAGGTTAACTACATCCATGAAAATACAGAAAATAATCTCACACAGGTGTAGCCAGAAGTTTCTCTGGCCCCATCCGGCCCCATGGTCCCACAATTGCTTATAAAATAATCATTCAGAAGCTTATATTAATTACCAATTGTATTGCCTATGGCAGGGTTCTTGATAGCTAACTCCTATAATTTAACCAATTTCTATTAATCTATAAGTTACCATGTTGCTGTGGCATTACTGGTCTGATGGCATCTTGCTCCTCCTTTGGCAGTGGCTGGCATCTCTCCAGGCTCTGCCCTTCTTCTATCTGTCCCTCCACTTGGATTTCCCTACTGGCTGTAAGCTTTCTTGCTATAGGCCAAAACAGCTTTATGTACTAACCAATGGAAACAGCATATATTCACAGCATACAGAAAGACATCCCACAACACTTCCCTTTTCTGTCTAATCAAAAAAGGTTTTAATTTTAATATAGTAAAATTATATAGAAGAAAGCAGTTATCAAGCAAGAATTATAGTTATAATATCTAGTTTATTTATATTTGGAAAAATTAGAAAATATTCTACCATCTATCCTATTTTGCGTGTCTAAAATGTTATATCTAATTTATCTTTTATCACGACTAAGGAAAGCTATAATTATAACTATCAACTCCATCAAAGATCCCAGAAGGATGTAATATTACCTAGGTAAACAGGAAGTGCATTGTAAGCAACTTCCAAAAATCTAGAATGACAGAGACATCTGGCTGCCTGGACAGTCACCCAAAATTCCTCTGTAATTTCAGGGCACCCATCTTCAGCCTATAGGCCTAGAATCTCTCCCTCCCTATGTCTTGTAGAATGTCCAGTAGTCTTCTGTGCAAAGCAGGAAACTGAAGGACCATTTCACTTTGTTTTGGCAAAATTTAGTGGTCATTTTCCTATGGGTCCTATATGTACAGTTTTTACAACATATTATCAAGCAATCCAGGCCTGAGCAGTTTCTTGCCCAAATGGCCAGTTTTGCCAAGAAGAGATAAACTCTATACAGAGTGTCTTTGATGCCCATCTTCCTCTTTGAAGTAAATCAGTCCTGCCAGAAGCAGACGTGTCTCACTGTCCAGAAAGTCTAAGTTTTTAAAATATTTTAAATGACATATTCTGTAAGCCTTTGAAGTGTTTGAAGATTACCTACCTTAACTAACTTAACTAACATGACTGTAAGTTTGATTATCATAGATGATTAACTATTCATCTGTATTTCTTAATGATACATTACAATTTAAATGAGTTACATAAACATAATACCTTAAACAAGTAAAAATATACATACCATATAAAAAATTAACTTTAAATTTGTATCAATAAACTAAAATCCATAGCAATGTAAAATATTTCAAACAAGTTGTTGCTCTTTAAAAGTAGATTCAATAATCTACCCTTTCATCCTATCATATCTATATCCTACATCTCTATATCATATCCCCCTTTCTTCTTTTAGAAAGGTATTGACTATGACCAATAACAATTTGTAACCAAAAACCTAAACAAAGACAAATATCTATAATCCATTTTTTGAGAATGTGGGCGTAGTGTTCTAGGCTACTTCCTGCTGACTGGGGACTCTAGCAATCTTATGATGATCCTGAGAAAACTCGAGATAATAGTCAAGTCCTGGGAAGACCGGCTATAATCATTGTTGATAGGTACCATCTGTTAAGGTCCAGGAGGTCTCATTTGATCAAACTTGATCCATCTTAACCTAGAACAAATCCATACCCTCTTACTTCCTATGGAAACAAAAGCAGAGCCTCCTTTCCAAAGCAACATAAACTTACATCCAACTGGGACCTGTCCACAGTGCATGAGCTGGCTGTTTGGAACCTGGGGCTTATACAGGGACACTTGGCTCAGCCTGGGAGGAGGAGACTGGACCTGCCTGGACTGAATCTACCAAGTTGAACTCAATCCTCAGGGGAGTCTTCGCCATGGAGGAAATGAGGAGATGGGAATGGGGGGTGGACTGGGAGGAAGGCGGGGTGGGGGGGGAGCGGGAAGGGGGAGAACAAGGGAATCCGTGGCTGATATGTAAAATTAAATTAAATTATAAAATAAAATAAAATAAAAAACTTAGATCCAAGTTTTGAAGTCAAGATATCTTTAAATATATATATATATATTACTTATATATAACTTAGCAGCCTTTGGAATCAAATGTCTTCTGTAGTTAAAAATCCCAAAGACAATATAACCCAGACTCTCTGTGTAATATCCATCTTTACATGGCTTGTTTTTTTATATATTATTTTTTGTTTTTAAGATTTTATTTTATTTTTATGACTGCATCCTTTCTCTTTTCTCTCTGAAGCCTATGTATCTTTTCTATATATTGTAAACCATTTAGCAGTTTTTTCCATCTGAAACTGTCCTCTGTGCATCTATAATCCTTTTCTGATCATTGCTTTAAATTCCAATGTGGTAAGCACTGAAGTGGTGGCTTTGGCTGCTGACTCTGCCCATCTTAGCTTTTCAGCATGGCACAGGCCCCCAGTCATGCTTACCTCCCCAATTTTGGGAAGCAGTATTAAGCAGTATGACTGTGTTTTTAAGTCCATGGCTGTGCTCCCAAGCCCACAGGTAGTGACTGAGTGAAGCCTTTTTGTATCACAGCCTGGCCCGTCAGACCACAGGAGAGGAGTCCTCCATGTTGCCACTGAATCCCACTGTGGCCAGGGGATGCATCTTTGTACTGCAGCCTGCCATGAGGGACATGAATTAGGAAGCTGCTCTTGGCTCCATTTTAGAACCCTTTTTAAAAGCTTTCTCAGATTTTTGGGTGGAAGTTCTTGCTACCACATTGGGTGCCAAAATGTAGCCAGAAGTTTCTCTGGTCCCACCTGGTCCTGTGGTCCCTCAGCTGATTACAAAATAATCATTCAGAGGCTCATATTAATTACCAATTGTATGGTCTATGGCAGACTTCTTGCTAGTTAACTCTTATAATTTAACCCATTTCTATTAATCTATAAGTTGCCACATTGCAGTGGTATTACTGGTCTGCTAGCATCTTGCTGCTCCTTTGACAATGGTTGGCATCCCTCCAGACTCCACCCTTCTTCTCTCTGTCTCTCCACATGGATTTCCCACCTTGCTATAAGTTTTCTTGCCATAGGCCAAAGCAGCTTTATTTGCTAACCAATATGAAATAGCATATATTCATAGCATACAGAAAGACATTCCACAGCACACAAGCAAAGTCAAAAGAAGGGAAACACACATACACACACACACACACACACACACACACACACACACACACATAAACTCACATACACCAATATCAACAACAACAAAAAAAAACAGGAATTAACAATCATTGGTCATTGATATCCCTAAATATCAACAGGCTCAGTCCTCCAATAAAAAGAACTCAGACTAACAGATTGAATGCAAAAACAGGATCCATGCTTCTGCTACATAGAAGAAATACACTTCAACATCAATGATAGGCATTCTCTCAGAGCAAAGGGTTAGAAAAAGATTTTCTAAGCAAATGGGCCTAAGAAACAAGCTGTCGTAGTCATTCTAATATCTAACAAAATAGATTTCAAACCAAAATTATTCAAAAGAGATGTGGAAGGATACTTCATACTCATCAAAGGAAAACTCCACCAAGATATCATTTCAATTCTTAACATCTATCCTTCAAATGTAAGGGTACCCATGTTTGTAATAAGAAACATTACTGAATATTAAGTTACACATTGAACCTCACACATAAATAGTGGGAGACTTCAATCCCCCACTCTCACCAAATGGACAGGTCATCCAGCCAAAAAATAAACAAAGAAATACAGGAGCTAACATATGTTATACAGCAAATGGATATACAAGATATTTATAAAACATTTCACCCAAACACAAAAGAGTATACCTTCTTCATAGCACCTCATGGAACTTTCTCTAAAATTGACCACATACTCAATTACAAAGCAAGTCTCAGTAGATACAAGAAAACTGAAATAATTCCCTAAACTCTATCAGACCACAGATTAAAGCTGGATTTTTAACAATAATAGAAACCAGGAAGCTTACAAACTCATGGAAACTGAACAACTTTTTACTGAATGACTTCTAGTTCAAGGCAGAAATAAAAAAGCTATTAAAGACTTCCTAGAATTCAATGAAAATGAATGTACAACATGCCCAAACTCATGAGAAAAAAAATCAAAGTGGTGCTAAAAGTAAAGTTAATAGTACTAAGCGCCTACATAAAATAAAAATTTGGAGATACCTAATACTAGCAACTTAACAGAACACCTAAAAGCTCTAGGACAAAAAGAAGTAAGCACACATAAGGGGAGTAGACAGCAGGAAATGATCAAACTGGGGACTGAAATCAATAAAATAGAAACAAAGAGAATCAAAGAAATCAAATACAAAGAATTGAAGAAACACAGAGTTGGTTCTTTGAGAAAATCAACAAGATAGACAAACCCTCATACAAACTAACATAAAAGACAGAGAATATCCAATGAACAAAATCAGAAACAAAAATGGGTATATAACAAAAGATATCAATGAAATCCAAAGCATCATTAGGTCATACCTTAAAAACCTGTGTTCCACCTAAAAGAAATGGATAATTTTCTTGATAGAATTAAAATTAAATTAAATCAAGAACAGATAAACAAGTTAAATAAACATATAACCCCTAGTGAAACGGGAGCAGTCATTAAAAGTCTCCCAACCAAAATAAACCCAGGGCCAGACAATTTTAACACAGAATTTTATGAGATTTTCAAAAAAGAGTTAACACTGATACTCCTCAAATAGTTCCACAAAATAGAAACAGAAGGAGCATTGTTAAATTTATTTTATCAGGTCGTAGTCACCCTGATACCCAAATAACACAAAGATTCAACAAAGAAAGAGAACTACAATTTCCCTTATGAACATACATGCAAAAATACTCAAAATAAATACTTGGAAACTGAATCCAAGAACACAACCAAAAGATCATCCACCATGATCAAGTAGGCTTCATCCCAGAGATTCAAGGATGGTTCAACATATTAAAATGAATCAATGTAATCCACCATATAAACAAGGTGAATAAAAAAAAACACATTATAATCTCATTAGGGGATGAAAAAGCATTTGATACCATCCAACACCCCTTCATGATAGAAGTCTTGGATGGATTAGTGATACAAGGAACATATCTAACCATATTAAAGGCAATTTACAGCAAGCCTATAGCCAACATCAAATGAAATTTAGAGAAACTCAAAGCAATTCTACTAAAATCAGGAACAAGAAAAGGCTGTCCACTTTCTTCAAATCTATTCAATATAGTATGTGAAGTTCTAGCTACAGCAATAACTAAAGGGGATCATGGGGATAAAAATCAGAAAGGAAAAAGTCAAAGTATCACTATTCACTGATAAGATAGTATACAAACGCAATCCAGAAAATTCTACCAAGGAATTCCTACAGTTGGTGAACATCTTCAGTGAAGTGATTACATACAAACTTAACTCAAAGAAATCAGTAGCCCTCCTATATAAAAATGACAAATGGACTGAAAAAGAAATCAGGGAAACAACATCCTACACAATACCCATGAATGATATAAAATATTTTGGTGTAACTCTAACTAAGCAAGTGAAAAGATCTGTAATGTTTAAAAACTTCAAGTCATTGAAGAAAGAAATTGGAGATATCATAATGTGGAAAGATCTCCCATGCTTGTGGATCAATAAAATTAACATAATAAATTTGGTCACCCTACAAAATCAATGTACACATTCAATGAAATCCCAGTCAAAAATCCAACACAACTCTTTTCCAACCTTGAAAGAACACTATACTCAAATTCTTATGGAAAACAAGAAAACCAAGGGTAGCCAAAGAAGTCCTGAACAATGAAAGAACTGTTGGAGGTATCATCATCACTGATTTTTTTTTCATTTTTTTTTTATTTTATTTTACAATACCATTCAGTTCCACATATCAGCCACGGATTCCCTTATTCTCCCCCCTCCCGCCCCCCTCCCCTTCCCCCCAGCACACCCCCCATTTCCACCCCCTCCAGGGCAAAGCCTCCCCCGAGGACTGAGATCAACCTGGTAGACTCAGTCCAGGCAGGGCCATTCCCCTCCTCCCAGGCCGAGCCAAGCGACCCTGAATAAGCCCCAGGTTTCAAACAGCCAACTCATGCAATGAGCACAGGACCTGGTCCCACTGCCTGGATGCCTCCCAAACAGTTCAAGCCAATCAACTGTCTCACCCCATCCAATGACTGAGGGATCTGGAAGCAGAGATCCACGGCTAGACCCCGGGCAGAACTCCGGGAGTCCAATTGGCGAGAAAGAGAAGGGTCTATATGAGTGAGAACTGTTGAGACCAGGGTTGGATAAAGCACAGGGACAAATAGCCAAATGAATGGAAACACATGAACTATGAACCAATGGCTGAGGGGCCCCCAACTGCATCATCACTGATTTTAAGCTGTACTACAGAGCTATACTAATAAAAACCACATAGTATTAGCATAAAAACAGACATGCTGGTCAATGGAATGAATTGAAGACAGAGAGATAAATCTACATACCTATGGACCCCTGTTTTTTTTTTTTTTTAAATAAAAACCCAGAAACATACAATGGAAAAAAAAGAAAATGATTCTGGTCTAACTGAACGTAAATGGATCCATATTTATCACCCTGCATAAAAGTCAAATCCAAGTAGAGCAAAGACCTCAACATAAAACTAGATACACTGAACCTGATAGAAGGGAAATTGGGGAATAATCTTGAATGCATTCACACAGGAGGAATCATCCTGAATAAAAACCACTGTTAGTACTGGTGCTAAGATCAACAATCAATAAGTGGGATCTCATGAAACTGAGAAGCTTCAGGAGGGCAAAGGACACTGTCAATATGACAAAACAGCAGTCTACAGAATGGGAAAAGATTTTCACCAACCCCACATCTGACAGAGGACTGATTTCCAAAATATATGAAGAACTCAAGAAATTAGATATCAACAAATCAAATAGGCCAATTAAAAATGGAGTACAGATCTAAACAGAGAATGCTCAATAGAGGAAGCGCAAATGGCTAAGAAACACTTAAAGAAACGTGCAAAATCCTTAGCCATCAGGGAAATGCAAATCAAAACTACTTTGATATTCCATCTTACACCTTTCAGAATGGCTGTGATCAACAACACAGTTGACAGTTCGTGGTGGTGAGGATATGGATCAAGGGGGACACTTGTCTATTGCTGGTGGGAGTACAAACTTGAATAACAACTATGGAAATCAATATGGTTCTTCTTCAGAAAACTGGAAATGGATCTACTTCAAAACCCAGAGTTATCACTCCTTGGTATATACTCAGAGGATACTCCATCCTACCATAAAGATACATGGTTGACTATGTTCATAGTGGCTTTTTCATAACAGCTAGAAACTATAAACAACCTAGAGCCCTTCATCTGAAAAATGGATAAAGAAAATGTGGTCCATTTATACAATAGACTATTACTTAGCTGTTAAAAAAAAATGTCATCATGAAATTTGCAGGCAAATGGAGGGAACTATAAAAAAGCATGCTAAGTGAGGTAACCCAGACCCAGAAAGACAAACGTGCTCACTTCTAAGCAGAATTATCTGTTAAGTATATGATAACCATGATGAAACCAACAGATCCAGAAAAGCTAAGTAACAAGAAAGTCTCTAAGGGGATCTCCCTGGAAAGGGGAAATAGAGTAGAATTTGTGGGTAAACTGGGGGCAGGTGGGGATGGTAACAAGGACAATCAGGTAGGGGGATAGGAGAGAGTAAGGTAAGAGTTGACTGAAATTGGAGAGCAGTGGGGGGCAATGTGCAATCTTAGTGCTGTAGACCCTAGCAATGACTCCTAGTAATAGAGAATGAGGAGCCTGAACCAATCATCTTCTGTAACCAGGCTAGGCTCACAGTGGTGGAACTGGGACACCAATCCAGCAATAAAACCTTTAACCTACAATCTATCCTACCTGGTGGGGGCAATGGAGATACAGATTTTTGTGAGAATGGTCACCCTATGACAGGTCTAATTTGAGGCCCATGCCACAAAAGTGTACTCATGCTCGATACTACCTGGATAATCAGGAATCCGAGTCTGAACAGCCCAGAGATATAGGATAGAAAAAAATGATTCCTAATAATATTATGTTATACTCAGACCTGTGCCTAGTCCAGTCACCATCAGAGAGGCTTCCTCCAGCAGCTGATGGGAGCAGATACAAAGACCCACAGCTGAACATCAGGAGGAGCTCCAGGAACCCCATAGAAGAGGGGGAGGGAGGACTGAAGGTGCCAAAGGGGTCGAGGATAACATGAGAACATAGCCCACAGAATCAGCTAAGCAGGACTCATAGGGGCTCATAGAGACTGAAGTGTCAGCAACAGAACATGCACCGGTCTACTCTAGGCCCTCTGCATACATGCTATAATTGTTTAGCTAGGGGATTTTGTTGGAGTCATAACAGTGGGAGTAGAGGTGTCTCTGACTCTTTTGCCTGCTCTGGGGACCCTTCTCCTCCTACTGGGTTGCCTCATCCAGCCATGATGTGAGGGTTTATAAGTAATCTTATTCCACCTTTTGTTATGCCGTGTTTAGTTGATATCAGTGGGAGGCCTGCTATTTTCTGAAGGAAAACACAGGAGCATAGGATCTAGGGTAGCAGGAATGTGGGAGCAAGGGGAGGAGGGGAGGGAGGGGAGGGGAGACTAAGGTCAGGATGTATTTATGAGAGAGGAATAAAGAAAAAGAAAAGAGAAATGGAAGAGAGAATATCAGGCATTGAAGACAAAAATAGAAGAAATGGATACCTCAGTGAAAGAAAATTTTAAATTTTTAAAAATCCCATCACAAAACATCCAGGAAACCTGGGACACTGTGAAGAGACTAAATCTACAAATAGTAGGAATAGAATAAGGAGAAAAACCCCAGGTCAGAGGCACAGAAAATTCTCTCTCTCTCTCTCTCTCTCTCTCTCTCTCTCTCTCTCTCTCTCTCTCTCTGTTCTGTGTGTGTTTTTGTTTTTTAAGATAGTATTTCACTGTGTAGCCCTAGATGTCCTAGAACTCTCTCTGTAGAACAGGCTGGCCTTTATCTTCTCTAACTAGGCAAGGCTTCCGGTGATGAGACTGGGACATCAACCCAGCCACAACATCTTAAACCTACAATTTGTCCTGCCTGCAAAATGTGCTGGGATAATGGTGGCACAGAACTCATAGGAATGGCCAATGAGTGATTGGTGCAAATGTCGCAAGCCGGAATCCACACCTGAAACTGCCTGGATGGTCAGGATTTCAGAGGCTAGATCGCCCAGAAACCTAGGATAGAACCAAACACAATTAGCAAAAAAAAAAAAATGTCAACGAAATGATTCCTAATGATATTCTGCTATACTCATAGATAGGTGCCTCGCCCAATCATCCTCAAAGAGGCTTCATTCAGCAACTGATAGGAGAAGATGCAGAGACACAAAGCCAAACACAAGGCAGAGTTCAGGGAAACCCCACAGAAGAGGGGGAGGAAAGATTGTAGAAGCCCGTAGAGTCAAGGACACCAAGAGAACACAGCACATAGGGCTCATAGGGGCTCACAGAGACTGAAATGGCAATCACAGAGCCTGTACAGATCGGAGCTAGGTCCTCTGCATATATGTTATGTTGTGAGCTTGGTGTTCTTGTTGGACTCATAACAGTGGGGGTGGGGGTGTCTCTGACTCTTTTGCCTGCACTTGGTATGCTTTTCCTCCTAAGGGGTAGCCTCATCCAGCCTCAATAGGAGGGTTTGTGCCTAGTCTTATTGTAACTTGTTATGCTGTGTTTGGATGATAGCCCTGTGAGGCCTGCTCTTTTCTGAAGGGAAGTGGAAAAGGAGTAGATCTGAGGGAGGGGAAGGGATTGGGAAGAGAGGAGGAAGGAGAAAGTGGTTGGGATGAAATGCATGAGAGAAGGATAATTTTTTTCTAAACATAAAACTCACAGGGGTATGGCTGCCTCTACTGCCCTAGTGCTGGAATTAAAGACATGTGCCACCATGCTTGGCACAGAAAATATTTTCAACAAAATCATAGAAGAAAATGTTTCTAACCTAAAGAAGTACATGCCTATAAAGGTACAAGGAGCTTATAGAACACCAAACAGATTGGACTAGAAAAAAATTCCCTGTGACACATAATAATCAAAACACTAAACATGCGGAGCAAAGAAAGAACATTTAAAAGCTGCAAAAGGGGAAAGGCCAAGTAACATATAAAGGTAGACCTATTAGAATTACACCTGACTTCTCAATGGAGACCCTAAAGCCAGAATGGCCTGGAGAGATGAGCAGCAGACAACTCAGACTACTATACCCAGAAAAGCTGTCAGTCACAATAGATGGAGAAAGAAAGATATTTGAGAGAGGAAAAAAATTAAACAACATCAATCTACAAATCCAGCTGCACAGAAAGAACTGGAAAATTTAACCTGAGAAGGTTAACCACACCCAAGAAAACACAAGAAATAAATATTCCTATACAACAATTCAAAAGGGGGGAAACAGACACACACACACCCCCCGCAACAACAAATAACAGGAATCAACAAACACTGCTCAATGATAACACTCAACATCAATAAAAAGATATAGATTAGGAAAAATGGATAAGAAAATAGGATCCATTTTTCTTCTGCATCCAAGAAACATACCTTACCATCAAGGACAGATATCACCTGTAGCAAATGAACCTCAGAAGCAAACTGGCATAACCACTTTAATGTCCAACAAAACAGACTTCAAACCAAAACTAATCAGAAGAGATAGGGAAGAACATTATAACCTCATCAAAGGAAAATTCCACCAAGAGGACATTGGAATTCTGACATTTATGCACCAAACACAAAGGTAGCCAAGTTCATAAAACACACACAACTACAGTTTAAATCACATGACCCTCTTACACATTGATAATAGGATATACAATACTATGCTCTCACCAATGGACAGGTCACCCAGACAAAAACTTAGAGCTAACAGACATTATAAACCACATGTCCCTAACAGATTTTACAGAACATTTCGCCCAAACACAAAAGAATATACATTCTTCACAGCACCTCATGGAACTTTCTCCAAAACTGATCACGTACTCAGACACAAAGCAATTCTCAACAGATATAAGAAAATCCAAATAACAGTCTGTATCCTATCTGACCATCATGGATTAAAGTTGGATAACAACAAGAACAGAAACAACAGAAAGCTTACAAACTCGTGGAAACTGAAAAATTCACTACTGAATGAAAAAGATTTTCCAGAATTGAATAAAAATGAACACACATTCCCAGACTTATGGTACACAATGAAGGCGATTCATAGCACTAAGTGCCTACATAAAAAAATTGAAGAGATCCCAACTTAAGGGCACACCTGAAAGCTCTAGTACAAAAAGAAAAAGAAGAAGGAGGAAGAGGAGGGGGAGGAGGAAGAAGAAGGAGGAGAAAAAAAGAAGAAGGAGAAAAAGGAGGAGAAATTATGCTGAAAAGTAGTAGACAGCAAGAATAAGCTGAAATCGTATAAATAGAAAAGAAATACAAAGAATCAACAAAACCAAGAATTGGTTCTTTGATAAAAATGAATAAGGTTGACAAATCCTTATCCAGATTAACTAAAATGTAGAGAGAGAATACCCAAATTAGCAAAATCAGAAAAGAAAGGGAGGACATAACAACAGACAACTAGGAAATCCAAAGAATCATAAGGACACACTTCAAAAACCTGTGTTCCACAGAACTGGAAAAATCTAAAAGAAATGGATAATTTTCTCAATATATACCACTTACTGTAGTAGAATATTATTTGAAGGTGTGTTATTTTTGTTTATAATGCATTTGTTTAACTCTGTGAAGCTGTGTTACTGTGCCTGTCTAAAACACCTGATGGTCTAATAAAGAACTGGCCAATAGCAAGGCAGGAGAAAGGATGGGAGCAGCTGGCAGTCAGAGAGAAGATATAGAGGGAGAAAACTGGGAGGAGAAAAAAACCTAGGAGCCAGAGAAGAAAGAGGACTCCAGGGGCCAGCCACCCAGCTGCACAACCAGCAATGGAGTAAGAGTAAGATTTACAGAAGTAAACGAATGGGGAAAGCCCAGAGGCGAAAGGTAGACACGATAATCTAAAGTATAGAAAAGCTGGCTAGAAACTAAGCCAGGCTAAGGCTAGGCATTCATAATTAAGAATAAACCTCCATGGCTGGGCGGTGGTGGCACACGCCTTTAATCCCAGCACTCGGGAGGCAGAGGCAGGTGGATCTCTATGAGTTCAAGGCCAGCCTGGGCTACAGAGTGAGTTCCAGAAAAGGTGCAAAGCTACACAGAGAAACCCTGTCTCAAAAACGAAACAGAAGAAGAAGAAGAAGAAGAAGAAGAAGAAGAAGAAGAAGAAGAAGAAGAAGAAGAAGAAGAAGAAGAAGCCTCCAAGTGTGATTTATTTGGGAGCTGGGGTAAAAAAACGACTTACCAAATTTAAATCAATATCAGATAAGCAATTTAAACAGACTTGTAACCCCTCGTGAATTAAAGCAATCATTAAAAGTCCCCCCCCCAAAAAAAAAAACCCATAGACTCGTAAGGAGTGGCATTATTGGAGGTATGGCCTTGTTGGAAAAGTTGTGGCCTTGTTTGGTGGAACTGGGGGAAGGGGGTTTGAGGTTTCAGAAGCTCAAGCCAGGCCTAGTGGCTCACTCTCTCTTACTGCCACCTGCACATCCAGATGTAGAACTCTCAGCAGCCTCTCCAGTATCATGTCTGCCTACATGCTGCTGTACTTTTCAGCATGCTTCCCAGCATGATTATAATGAACTGAACCTCTGAACCATAAGCCAGCCCCAATTAAATGTTTTCCTTTATAAGAGTTGCCATGGTCATGGTATCTCTTCACAGTAATAGAGATCCCAAGACACCTAATACAGTAGAAGCTTCCTAAAATATATGAAACTGTTCTAAATGAATTCACCAAATAATAGAAGCAACAGAGCCCAAACTGGCCATCTCTTGTCACCAAATGAAGTTGCAAGTACTGGGATTGGATTATGTCTAATAGAGTTGTTGAACAAATAAGTCCCATGGGAATCCCCAAACAACCCAGGCTGTTGCCAAGACAATAGGTTGCTCTCCACAAACTGAAGGCAAGGCCCCATTGCTAAAGACAATATACACCCAGGTCATTAAACATGGAAATGTTGAGCTCATGCCTACATAGAGCCTTCACCCCTATGTTCTAGCATCTTTGGTACAGGGAGGTAGGTATTTGCATGCTTACAAAAAGAGAAAGGTAAACCAACCCAGCTACACTGTCCTGCCTGCAAGATGTGCTAGAGAAATGGTGGCACAAATCTTGTGGGAGCAACCAACCAACATTTGCTTTGATTTAAGGCCCACTCTGTGAAATGGAACCCATATCTAACACTTCTTGCTTGACCAAGAACCTTAAATTAGAGAGCCCAGGGACCGAGAGTAAAACCAAATATTATTGGTCTTAAAAATTTTTTTTCAAGTAGCAATAAAATTACTACAAATGACGTTCTGCTATACTTGTCAATCAGTGTCTTGCTCAGGGATCATCAGAGAAGCATCTTCCTGTAGCAGATGGGAACAAATACAGGACCCATAGCCGGGCATCATAAGGAGAGTGAGAGACTTTGGAACCCTTAGCCCTAAATGGAATATCTCCATCAAATACCTTCCCTCAGGCCTCTGGGAAACCTTTGGAAGAGGAGGCAGAAAGAGTGTAAGAGATGGAGGCATGGGGGATCAAGAAAACAAGGCCATCTAAATCAACATGAGCAATGCACATATGAACTTACAGAGACTGAGGCAACATGCACAGGGCCTGGACTGGTCTGAGCCAGGTCATTTGCATATATATTGTGACTTTCAGTTTAGTCTTTTTACGAGATTCTTGAGTGTTCAAATAAGTGGTTCTCTCTTGTGCCTTTTCTTAGGCTCCTTCTAGCTTTGTTTTATTCAATTCTGATTATCTTATTACATTTTGTATTGTTTTATTGTTATCCCTTAGGAGACCTGTTCGTTATTTTTTAATAAAAGACAGAAAAGGAGTGGATCCATATGGAAGAGGAGGTGAGGAGTAAAGGAATTGGAACCTGTAATCAGGATATATTATGTGAGAAAAGAAAATCTATCTTTAATAAATAAATAAATTTTAAAAAATAGAAGATATCATGTGGCAGGGTCCTGTGCTGTTGTTCCCTTTGTGGGAGGGGGCCAAGTAGGCACAGAGTCAAACCACACAGACTCAGGGTTAATGTGGAAACAACAAGCTCAGTTTATTCAGGAAGAGGCAAGCCTTCTATAACCTCCATCCCACCCTGGGGAAAGGTCTGATGAATATGCATCTGCTGGTGTGACATGGCTGCCCTTTATTAATCCAGGTCATCTCCAGATCATGTCTCAACTGCTCTTGCTAAGGCCCTTAGGCAGACCCAGGCTGGCTCTCAGAAAGTATCTTTTTTACTGGTTTGGGCTGGCTGGCCCTCAAGCCTGTTAGGGATGAGTCATTCCACAATATCAAGATAAGGATGGGCTAGAAGGAAGTGGCTGAGAGTGTTTACTGGTGGTACCACCAGGATTTGCACAGAACCCCTCTCTATAATGGGTGGTCTGCTACTGAGCTGGGGATAAGTCTGGGCGACTGAAATTGGAGAAGCGGGGCTAGAGTGAAGATTGCCTAACTAATTCCCTGTCCAGGGTAGCCAGCAGGCTTCCAGTTAATGCTTGCAGGAGTTGGTGTTCACACTTTTTATAGACTCACCTCATTAGGAAAGGATGAGTTGATCCAAATGAATTGACTCTTTTGAAATTTTTCATATTAAGTATGATTTTTTTTAACTCAACAGGAGTTATTTTCTCTGTCAGGCAATAATAATTAGAGATGCATAATAGGCAACACATACTACTCCACCATAAAACCTACAATTAATCTGGGGAAATGAAAATAATAGGAAAATAATTTTATTAAAAAGAAATAAGAATTAACAGATGTGTTGATATTTCCATACAAGATGATCAAGAGCTGAATGATTCTATTTCTTTACTTGCTTTTTTTTTTTTTTTGAACATTTGGATGAGAATGGGCCCCATAGACTCATATGTTAGAATAGCTGGTCCCCAGTTGGTGAAACTCTTTGGCAAGGATTGGGAGGTGTGGTCTGTTGTATGAGGTATGGCCCTGGAGCCTGGCTTGGGTTTGAAAAGCTTCCTAGGGGTCTCTCTCTACCCACCAGCTGTACATCAAGATGAAAGCTCTCAGGTGTTGTTTGGCTTTGTTATCATGAATTCTAAGCCTCTGAAGTCATAAGCCAATTGAGTACTTCTTTTTATAAAATAAATAAGTAAATAAATAACTGAAGTCTGAAGTCAACAAAAATGAAAGCTATTTCAAATAGTTTGTCAACGAGAATGTATATTTCTTGGACTAGAGAGAGGGCTCAGTGGGTTAAAAACACTGACTGCTCTTCCACAAGACTTGGGTTTGATCCCCATCACCCATGTGGTGGCCCACAATCATCTGTGATTCCAGTTCCAATACATCCGGCACCTTCTCCCGGCACCCTCTCCCGGCCTCCACATGGTGTGTAGACATACCTGTAGGCAAACCACCTGTACATATAAATTAAAAATTAATAATAAAGTGTTCCATTTGCACATTTCTAAGTCGTGTGATATGTAAAGCTGATCTGATATGCATACTCATGTTGTGCAGAAGGTATGGCTTGTCTGTCTACTGGAAGACAACTATATTATCTTCCTAGTTTTGCCTCTGTTGCCTTGATAAAAAAAATAACCTGACAAAAAACAACTTATGGGAGAAGAATTCTGTTTTCCTTCACAATTCCAGGTTATAGTTGGCCATCCTGGGGAAGCAGAGACAGCAAGAATTTGAAACAGTTACATTATATGCATAATCAAGAGCAAAGAAAAAATGAAAGTATGCCTACTTATCAGCTCTCTTTCTCTACCCTTCAGGATCCAAACCCACTGAAATGGTGCTACCCAGTTTTAGGATGTGTCTTGTCACATCAATAACGCACTCAAGATCCCTAAGCCCCCAGTCCACCAATAAGATCTATTCGATGTCCCTCTCCCAGGGAGATCCGTGTGTCTTCCTCCAGTTCCTCCCCCTATAAATAACCTTTCTGGATCTAAGGACTGTAGCTTGCTTATCATTTACTTAATGGCCATTATTCACATATAAGCAAATATATACCATATGTATCTTTCTGTGTCTGGATTAACTCACTCAGGATGAATTTTTCTAGTTCCATCCATTTACCTGAAAATTTCGTGATTTCATTTTTTAATGGTTGTGTGATACTCCATTATTTAGATGTGTCACATTTTTCTTATCCATTTTTTTCTGTTGAGGGACATCTAGGTTGCTTCCAATTTCTGGCTATTAAGAATGGAGCAGCTGCCGGGCCGTGGTGGTGGCAAACGCCTTTAATCCCAGCACTGGGGAGGCAGAGGCAGGCGGATCTTTGAGTTCGAGGCCAGCCTGGTCTACAGAGCAAGATCCAGGAAAGGCGCAAAGCTACACAGAGAAACCCTGTCTCGAAAAAACACAAAAAAAAAAAAAAAAAAAGAATGGAGCAGCAATGAACATGATTGAGCAAGTACCCTCTGGTAGGGTGAAGCATCCTTTTGGTCTACGCCCAAGAGTGGTGTAGCTGGATCTTGGGGAAGATCAATTCCCATCTTTCTGAGCAATTGCCACACTGACTTCCATAGAGGCTGCGGAGTTTGCAGTCCCGGGGTGGGGGGGGGTTACTTTATGTAATCATATGTAGATGTGGTTAAAGATTCTCTCTGGATTTGGTGTCATGGGAGTGTGCTTGCTCATTCCTGAAGTAGCCACTACATACATCCACAAGTTCGCTAGTGGAAATACAGGGAAGGCATTTACCTATTTCTATATCCCTATTTCTATATCAGTGGACATAATGGGAAAGGATGGGTACATCTCTGGATTCAGTACTTACTATGTGTCCCAGGGCTTGGAGAATATAGTTTAAGGAGACATTTTCTGGAAGGATGAGAAAGTACTAATGGTCACCAGCTCCTTCTGGAAGGTTTTGTAGTATATTATGTAGCACACTGTGTCCATGTAATGTTTAATAAAAACTGAAATAAAAAATGAAAGCATATGGGTTTCTTGTGTCCTGTTACCAGTACTATATTCTCAGCACTTATAATGCTGTCTGACATACAGCATATGCACAATATAAATTTGTCAAAACAAAGAGAACACTTACCCACTATTTCTGGTCCTTATATAATTCTCTGTTTCTTTATAACATTAAAGATAAAATACTTAATCTCACTTATGGGTAATTACAGAAGTATCTGCTAGATGTTACAGCAGCTGAAATGCATCTCGATTTGATAATTAAGTAGTCTTTCCAAATTCTCTGTTACAAATATTTGAGAGTGGAAAAAGCCAAATACTTTTCTTTGTGTATCTTAAGCAAATGTGTACAGAGTGAGGAAATGGAGAATAAGAGGTGGACACAAAAAAAAACCTGGGTTCCGTTTGTCCTGTGCAAAAAAGAAATCTTCTGTAATATGATTAATAATCTTCCCATATCTCCTCTGGAGTCAAAAAATGCTATGGGTTAACAAGAAGGCAGATAGCTCATATGCATTGGTGGCTAACTACCAGTTGAGGGCAGCAGAGAGCAATTTGGAAGAAAATGAATCCAAAATATCAGTCACAACTCTCTCTGTCATTGCATGTAGCTAAAGATATAACCCATTTGTAAAACAAGTCAACAAGACAGCCAGCAAGAAAAGAGTAACCAAATACATCAATAAAAGACATTAAGTATCCATGGAGACAGATAAGAAACAATGGCAGGAAACTCAGAATATTCTGGACTCAATTTAGCATAGTTCCAATAAGTCCTTGATTCAGTCACCTATCTCCTGAGGTGCTAAACTGGATGATGTATAAGATTCCTTTCATCTCCAAACTTTTACCTCCCAAGTTGACTAGCAAAAACGTTGTGGGGACAATCTCTCTGCAATGGTGATACCTCCTGTAGATAGAGCATTCAATCATTAGCCTGAAAGAGAGAAAATCTACATAAAAGTATCATTATACAGACTGGGCTGGTTGTCTTTTTGTATTAGGAATACACATACACATACCAAATAAAAATTAAAAAAGAAAGAGGCCATAAATTTAAAAAACAAGAAGGTTGAGGGGTGATGGAGGGAGGAAAGGGAAGAAGAAAATGATTGTTATTATAATCTGAAAAAAATAAAAACTTGAAGTAAAGGAGGAAAAAACCCATAGCACAGAGTCTACCACATTGCAAGGGGTCCCAACACTTTAAAAACGGAGAGTCCTCAAATATATGAGGTAGAATCCTACTGAGGGGCACTTCAGGAAGTTCTCCCCATGGTGAAATGTTCCCACTTCCTAACGTGCTGGCTCCAAGCCCAAGGTGGGTAAGTGAAGGCAGTAGTGTGGACCCCAAAGTCAGGATTTGCCAACCTTCTTTTGTATCTTCCAAGCTGAATGGCCTAAGGTAAGAGGTTCAGTCTCTTGGTCTGTTTTACCTAAAATTTCCCAGGAGAAAACATGTCTTGTTAATCTTATACAGCACCAGCACCTCTAAACCCCAAGTCCTAAATCTGAAACACTCTCAAGCCCAACACTTTTAAATGCCAATATGCCGTTTTATGTTTTGGACTTTAGAGCATTGGGGATTTCTGATTTTTCAGATTAGGGATCTTCAACCAGTAAGGTCTATGTAAATTTTCCAAAGATGTGTGACATTTCACGTCCCAAGCATTTGGGATAAACACACCCTGCACAAGCGCAGGGGCACAAGGTATTTTAGTTGCCATTCCCAGGACTAGAGGAGCAGAAGGATATCTAGGGAACAGAACAGCACCTGAGAAAGAAACCTTTGAAAGACCCCAAGTTTTCCTCCTAATTTTTTTTTTTTGTAATTTCTTCATAAAACCCTGTGCTTTCTATCAACCCCGGGCAGTGTGGAAATGACACTCCTTGTGTCTGTGTGCAGCCTCCACGTAGCAGAGCATATGTATATCCTGAGTGATGTGTGCCTTCTGCGAACAGTCCTCCCCTTGTTAAATTTGTTCAATAACCTTCCTAGTCAGATGGAAGCTGGAAACATCTGACTGTCAGTTCCCGAAGGAATTTATTCAAAGGGCCATCGAAGCCAGGAGAGATGTAGGCTGTTTACAGTCAGACTACTTTGGATCTGGTATCTAAGAATATTAATATTAATTTATCATCATGATGACGACGTGTTAGAGGAACTCAGATACAGCTGCCTCAGCTGTATGTTCAGTCGCATCAGCATCCTCACGTGAGTTTTATGATGGACAGCATGATGGAGTCGAGGGCAAGTCGATGAATTTGTAAATGTTGATTGAGGAAGTAGAAGAATTGTTTTTGCTATTTAAAAAAGAAAGAAAGAAAAGGAGGATATGGCAGAAACAGGAAGAAAAGTGGGGGCTTATCAATTCTTATTCTTGATAAAAAAAAAATGCTTGTTGGATGAATTCAGAATTAATACTGTATCTCCATGTTCCCATCTCAAGGAAAGAGGGGTTACAAGCAACATTGCTGGCATCAGAAAAGCATCTTGAAAAGATTTTCAACATTGCTGGTTGAAGATTCCTAATCTGAAAAATCAGAAGTCCCCAGTGCTCTAACGTCCAACACATACAATGGCATGTTGGCATTTTAAAAAGTTTTAGGCTTGAGAGTGTTTCAGATTTAGGACTTGGGGTTTAAAGGTGCTGGTGCTGTATAAGATTAACAAGGCATGTTTCCCCCTACCCCCAAGAAATAGCAGGTAAAACAGACCAAGAGACTGAACCTCTTACCTTAGGCCATTCAGCTTGGAAGACACAAAAAAAGTTGGTAAAATCTTGAATTTATGGCTCATACGCTCATGGATCTTCTGAGCTATATGGAGTAGTAAGGAGGCTCATCCTTTTCACTTTGTGTGCAAAGAAACAAGGGCCAGAAAAAGCAACATGGCTAGCTCACATTCTCCGTTATGCTAGCAAGTATTCTAGCTATCATGTTTAAGACTACCCACTTGTTCTTAAGCCAGTGGGTAGCCACATTCTACAGGAGAATTGTGAGACGTATTGGCAAAAGTGAAATGTGATACAAAACTAATAACCATAACACACAAGTCCTTATACTCCAGAAGTCATCAGCTGCCTTGCTGATACGAAACACACTTCAGCGGTACGTGCACAAACCACACCCACACATATGGCCAGCTTACAAAGTCACAGGAATGAGATGAATTCTTCTACTACCTCAGTCTAAAGTGTTAAATGCCAAGCAAATGCTAAAGTTGTTATTCTGAAAATTCTTGGACTCTCTAGCTTGCCATCGCTAAGACTGCACCTGTGCCCACCAAGTCCATTTATAATCTTTTCTACAAAATAAAAAAAAGAGTGGAGCCCATCCAGGCATAAGAATTCTGTTACTTTGAATTTCAAAACATTTGATCAATGGTGGTACAGAGAAAGCACAGAGGTGGTTATTTAAAATATGTGTTCCAATATTTAATGTGTTCCTGATACTGACTAAATTATCTTATGTAATAATAAATGACTGCCAGAAAGAAATATCAGACATGTCTACTTGTTTTGATTTTAATTATATGTTTGCAACTTGTTATCAATTCTTGGTGATAATTCATAAAATTAATTTAGTAAAGCACAAACTGACTTGTATGAAAACTTAACATGGTAAAACATAGTTTCATTTATCTGTGTTTATGTTATAGTATAAATTTTGATATTATAGAGTTCTCTTTGCAAGACAGACAATTAAAGTGTATCAAAAAAGAAAAAGAAAACCCACTATGCCCTAAAAAAAATAGTAAACTCTCTCACCTTCCTTACTGTTATTTAGCCACATGGCCACTAGATGGCACTGCTGTTATTTGAATGGGATTTCTTTTCCAACTTTTAAAAAAATGTGGTTTGGAAATGATTTGGGGTGTCATTTCTCGTGAGTTTGTACAAACAGAATATACCTGGCACTTCATATATTAACAACTACGATTTTTTTCAGATGAAGAACAAACCCTACAAAGGTGATATAACTTCCTAAGGATTCTTGGGGAAAGAACGGTTAAAGCCAGAATTGGGAAACAGTTCTTGCTTCTGCACGTCACCAACTTCTAAGTGGCAAGAACATTTCATCTGTGAATCATAAACCCATCACCAAACCCACTATATAACATTTATTACACATCTAATTTTACTTGGCTTTTTGCTGATGATCTTCTCCTTGGAAACTAGATGCATGAATCATGTGGACTCATGACTTTGGCCAGCATTACATGAGAGAGTAAGGTTTAACAGGGTGATTTCTATCTGCGGGGTGAACCTCTTCATGGAGGGGATACCTGCAAGCCCCCAAAAAGTATCCCTAAGAAGTTCTTTAAATGAGAGAAGCGTGCCCTACACGCGAGACCGTGCAAAGGTGCAGAGCATCTCTGTGGCAATTTCTAGTAGCATTTTCGTCAGAGTATTGGAGTGGATAATACCGTAGAGTTTCAGTGGGGACCATCCTGACCTTTGGTAGCAGACTTAGGTAAGGAGAGAGAGGCAAAGCAGGACTAAAGAAAAGATGAAGTCAGGTTTACTGTTAGATGCAACTAGGGGCTAGACCTTTCGATACTCCTGCTTTCCAGAGAGTACCAAAGCTGCCCAGTCCATCCCAGGGTAATTGACAAGCGGCAGAAATGGGAGGGAGCTTCACACATCACTGAAAGTTGTTGGACCCCCTTTCCAGACCCCATCTCAAGAAAAGAAGAAGAGGGAGGGAGGGATGAACGTGCCCTGAAAAGAAAACAAGAAGAAGAAAAAAAAGAGCCAACATTGCAACTAGCCTTGGGAAAATCTCCACAGATGAGCATTAAGTGGCTCGCATTAGCAGCCAACACACGTAGAGGAAGGCTAGCACGCCATTAATATAATGCAGGAGAGGGATGATAGACCTGGGAGTGGAGAGTAGAAGAGCTGGTTTTGCATAAAACACACACACACACACACACACACACACACACACACACACACATTTCTGGGGACTTGAGATTTTAAGGCTGTTGGGCGGAATGAGTTTAGGACACTCAGGCCTCAGGCCACAGGGCAGCCTTCCAATGGAGCATCAATTTAGACTCTGTGGTTTTAAAAACGCTATTTAGCTAACTTAAAAATAACTTATACATACACCATGAACATGGTTTCTTGGTTAATGACTCTGAGGTTCTATTGGGACGGAAGAAAAGGAAGAATAGTCTCTTAGAGGTATCGAAACTCCAGAGTGGAGCATCTGAGACCCCGAGTTTAACAACAACAACAACAACAACAACAAAAAAGTCCCTGCACCACCTTCACGCTGTTCCTTCATTTTCCTCTTGGGAAATTTTCGGTAGATATAGACTAGGAAAGAGAGAGAAAAGGGGAGAGTGAATGAAAGGTGAGAAATCTAAGAGAGAAGAAGAAGAAATGGCGAGAAGGAGCCAGGGACATAGGGGAGATGAAACCCAGCTGAAATTCGAGTGT
Organism: Peromyscus attwateri; assembly: GCA_902168425.1. Classification (NCBI taxonomy): domain Eukaryota; kingdom Metazoa; phylum Chordata; class Mammalia; order Rodentia; family Cricetidae; genus Peromyscus; species Peromyscus attwateri. The sequence continues at coordinate 9,716 of CABHPP010148769.1, read as the reverse complement.
TTATTACAGTTATTTTTCAAAATGAATTCAATCGCCCTGCTCCTTTCTCGCCCTGCTCGTGAACTGTATGTAGCTTGAACAGTATTCAAGGTAACTTGGGGCAGATGAAATCAAACTTTGGGGTGAAGCGGCGACAACTGAATGAATGGCTGTTCTGGATCACCACGGGGACGGCAGAGGCGGCAGCGGCGGCCGCTAACTGAAAATGCACCGCACACAAGGGAATTCTCCATCTAGCCTCCTTCGCCCTGATTTAGCGCATCCCTGCCCAAAGCTTAAATTAAAGTAGATGAGAAGGGTGGCTTCCCCCCACCCTTGAAGATCTGGGAGATCTAACAAGACTAAAAGGCTAAAGGTTCATAGTCCCACCAAGCCGAGCCCCAAACTCTCCCGCGCACTCCAGACGTTTCTTGAAACTCCACTACTGTGCAGAAATCTAGATTTTTCTCTTGGGTGGGTCTGACTTCAGGCGCACAACCAAAGTATGCATTATAGGTATTTCCAACAGCCTAGCTGGGTCGATGAAGGACTTACTGGGCTAATCAGATAAAGGCAGGAGCTCAGATCTTTGTGTGCTGGCGGAGCCGGGTGCGGTGAAGTAGGACTGTGGTTCTGGCTGCTTTCTCCATGCAAAACCGGAGAAAGCGGGCATGTGGTGATTCCCTCTTAAGCTGTTCCTTTAAAGGACCTGAAATCAGGTTGCTCTAGGTGAACCCCGGGTGAAAGTGGATCATCTCTCCAGAATCTTCCGAGCCCTGACCCGCTTCCCCAGCGCACTCCCTGACACTTTCCCGGGAGTTCTTACACTAACCGAGAAAGTCTGTGCTTTTGTCAACCGCGCATAACAATTACTAAGAAAATATTGTGACGATGTTGCAGGGCGTAAGGGGATATGGGGGGGTGGAGTGGGGGAGTTAGTTTGGACAGCAATTTGCAAAGGAATATTAACTTTAATTCTCCGGGTCACCGCGGGGGTAAAAAGGTTGGCATTGCGCTACACAGCTGTTCCTCTAGATGGCGGACTTTAGTACCAAACAACCACTAGGCGAAGTGTTGACTTCACATAGGATTAAGCTTCTTGGTGGTTAAAAATAATAGTAGTAATAATATAGAGGTGTGGGGCTGTTTTTCCCCTTTGGGGTATTTATTTATTGCAGGGAAAAGTCATTGATTTTCCTAAGCAAACTGTGTTTCTCCTTCGCTTGGTGGAAAATAAAAAAACTGTTTGAATAAATAAGTTATTTCTGAACATTTTGTTGTCAAAGTGTTAAATGTTCCCGTCATTTTTATTCAAACACTAACATGATTACAGCCAATTATATATTCACCAGTGTTCTTTATTTTAGCGTGATTGTACTTGTCACTAATAAAACAGAGGCATAATGGATCGCTACTGTTCTGGATTTTCAAGCAATTTTGTGTAATTTGATTGAATTATACATCTTATCTGCTACTTTTTTATTTTTATATTTGGAGATCCTATTTTCTTGAAAATTGCCGTTCTATGCTTGTTTTACTGTTTTTTCCGGTAACGTACATTTCGGTAATGCCGAGAAATAGAAAGAATCTCTTTGAAATGTCGGAAATCAGTTGGTTTTACACACACACACACACACACACACACACACACACACACACCCCTGCTTCAGCATCGGGAAGACTTGAACTCTATCAAGGGAGTCCGGGCAGTGGCTGTGCTTTCCTGACAGGTTCAATGCCAAGGAAACTCCCCATTGGCCCCAAAGGCAGTCACCTCCTTGCCTGATGGAGTCTTTGGGGCTTTATCTCTTTCCGGTAATGATACTGTTGGATGTCTGGGGCTTCAAACATGCCGAGGCAAGCCGACCATGGATTCTGTTCATATGCAGTATGTATCAAGGGGATGGGATATACACAGCACAGCTGAAAGATAAACTGTATACACCACTGTAATTACACAACCCTCAAGTGCCCTACCTACCAACTCATCCTCCACCTCCCCACAATTACAACCATTATGTATTTGGGCTTTTCTTTGGGCTTCAGACATACTTAAAGGAGTAGCATCAATTTACACCCGGCTTTAAATCATTACATTTTTTTTTAAATGGGTGAAACACACCCTTCTACTCGGTGTCCGTATTTCGGAGCAAATTAAGGAACAAACCTGAGAGCACATGGGCAGGACTATAATCTTATAGGGCCATCTCCGAAACTGTAGGAGCAGAGAATGTGTAGTTCTCTTCCCAGGAAATCTTTTCAGCTTCTAGGACACGACTCAAACGCCCCCGCTAGGAGCTGCCGCTGTGAGATGGAGCCAAAGGCTCTGACAAGTGGCTTGTGTATGACCCAATATTTATCAATAACAACAACAACAAAATCAAGTGAAACCAAGGCTTGGGATTCTGAACTGACCAAGAAGCCCTGGCGGATACACACGGGCGGATAATGTCTCCGGAGACCAGTTGGCTCCATTTGCCCGCCCTGGGGAGCAATCCGGGGCAAAATCCAGTGCTAATTGATCTCAACCAGCCGCAAGATCAGCTGTAAATGTTAGAGGGACAAAGAAAGAGCAGTGTGCTCTAAAGATACTCTGAGCACTTTTTCAAGCAAATAGGGGCGTGTAATCAATAGCATGTACATGAATATAAAGAGAGAAAGAGAATTACTTTCATTAATTAGGAAATAATGTTTCATGCACAATTCCAGACCTCCTCAATACCCAGATTCTCTCACTCACGAGTTATTTTGTGATCTGGACCTAGAACTCCCTCTATGAAAACCTTCAGGCCCAGTTTTGTGATGTGAGACAGTTAGTAAGCGTATACTTAGCTTAATTGGGGGCCTTTCTCTCTTCTTTGGGGGTGTTTATTCTAAGGCCAAAGGGTGGGTTGCTTGGGCAGAAATCCGAGCGAGCAGAGTGCCTGGCCCTGCAGGCGGCCGGAAAGCCTTAGGCCGAGAAAGCACGGGGGTGAACCTTTCTACCGCGCTGCGCTGGCTCGGAGACCACGCGGCAGCCCTCAGCCAGCCGCACCGCCTGCTCTGACAAGAGCTGGGCTTCCTCTGAGTTTCCGTTTCCTAGGTGTCTCTCTTCTTTCTTATCTAATAAGTTCGCGTTCTAGGAGAAAAGAAGAGATGGAAAGAAGGAAGGAAGGAGAGAGGGAGGGAGGGAGGAGGAGAGAGAAATGGAAGGAGGGAGGGAGAGAGAGAGAGAGGAGGTAGAAAGAAAGAAAGGCAGAAAGAGACAGCGAGCCTCTTTGCTGTGACGGTTTGTCACACACTCAGAGCCAAACTTGCCCGACTGAGCTTTCATCCCAGACATGGCTTTCTTTCCCCTTACATGTCTTAGGACAAACCCAGGAGGGAGACACCGAATTTGGCGAAATAGATCCACCCGGGATTGTTTAATATAAAAATGCCCCACCACCTCCGCTGCCAGTTCTGAAAAGGAATTGGGCTGTTTTAGTTTTCATTTGGTGACGGTATCAGCTTGCTTCTGTGCCCTGCTGCCTCTAGCTTGCTCTGTCGGATGTCTTCCTTCCTGCATGTGGCTTCTTGGGAAGATCCAGAGAGAAGTGGTGTGTAACTGCGCTCCCCCACTGGGTTCAATACTCCTTAGTTGTTATTGAATATTCGAATTAACTTCAGCACCACGCACTGGTATTTCAGCTCAGAGTTGTGCACTCTATCAATACAAGCTCACAACCTTTAACTGGTTTCCTCCCCGCATCACCACCACCACCACCACCACCCCGCCCCCCGCGTTCACCATGGCAGATGACCTATAAAGCCCAAAAATATTGATCTGTTGGTGCGTACTTCCAGTCTGATGTGCAAAAACCAGACATCTAAGCTGAAAGTTGCCTTTTCAGAAGGGGAGGGGGGATCTGGAGATGAAACCTAAAAGCAAGGCCTCTCTCCCGGCTGGATTGCACTTGGCAGGCGTGGACGACAAAGGAGCTCAGGGTGAGCGCGGAGGGAGGAGAGGAGAGCAGAGGCGTGCGACGCTCAGTCGCCAGGAACCGCGGCCCCACAGCCATTGCCACCCCCAAGAGGGTGGGCAGACGGGACCTTTGGCAAACACTGGTGCCACAGGTTTTGTTCCGCTTTGGGTTGGGTAGGGTGGGGCGTGGGACGGACCTAGAAGAACCAGCACTAGAGAGCGAAGAGGCAGGTGGGTATGAACTGGGCGCATTGGTTTGTCCTGGAAGTTTTTTGTATTTGGTTGGTTGGATTTTTGTTTGTCTTGTTTTGGGGGCTTGGTTTTAATTTTTGGTAAGAAAGCAGACATTTTATTAGTATTTTCTCTCCTGGACTAAAGGAGGCTTTGGGACTGAGGTTCTCCGAGTACCCTTGAGCAGGCAGTTTTCCCTCTCCTTATTCCTTACAAGGGGCACTAGTTATTTCCTGTATTATACATCCATCTCTCTCACAGCCCTTGGGTGCCCCTACACATTCTGTGTGCGTTTACTGTTGAGGGCTGACCGTTTCTGAGCTGACCACCTAATAGTTGCAACTTAGTCACACCTCCCCCCCCCCAGTTTTCTTTCACAATTGCAGTTTGGGGGACCTTCTGGAAGGGTGCTTCAAAGCACGGGGGATTTGATGTTTGTGTTCTCAGGAAGGTGATTCAGGCTCCCACTGAAAATCACACTGATGCTCCGAAAAACTGAGACCAGTGAAGGGATAGTTAAGGCCCCTGGGTCATAGAAGCTCTGCACTTTTCCAGGCTGCAAGCTTTTGTTTCACTGTGTGTGTGTGTGTGTGTTTATGAAATCATTTTCTTTCTTTTCCTTTCAAGATGCATTGATGGACAAACCAGGAAAGACAGCATAGTCATACATGCTGGATTGTGTAAGTCTATTTGCTTCCTTTTCAGAAAGACTAGGATGGGGTGGGGAAGAACTAGGAAACACAGCCTTGTCTTCCAGTTCTAGTTCTGGGACCATCCTACTTCCTCTCTCTCTCTTCTCTCTTCAGTCTTTCCTGTCCTCTGGGGAAAGTAGACTGCACTGATTGCTTGGGCAACTAGGAGAAAATACAGACACTCACTTTTCAGGGCTGGCTTGCCCAGCTGGCGTGTGAGAGAATTTCTCCGAATTGGATCTGATCTGCAAGTGGAGCAAAGTCTCCCTTCTTACTTACCAGGGGCTCCAACTTCTTAAACTACCCACTCTCAAAAGTCCCAAGCTGCTGGCAAATAGCAGAAAACACATAAAAGGGCAGCAGGCCTTCCTATTCACCAGAGATGCTCGGGGTATTCTACAGAGAAGTTGTTCAGAGAAACTCAAGGGGTCTTGGCTCTGGGATGATGACATTATGCTGTGAGTCTCTCTGGGGTTGTTGGTACCAGGAGTTTTGGGGTGCCAGTGGATCTGGCTCCACTACACATGGGACACATGGCTATGTCAAAGAGAAGAGACGTGCCCAGAGAACTCCATGGGTTTCCATGAAGACTACTTCCCTCCTCTTCTTCCTCCTCCTTTTAACTTTCTGGTTTCTGAAGTGGTTCCCTAGCTTATAGAAGTTAAACATTTCGACTCTCAGATATGAGGCTCTCCCATAGATTTTTTTCTCAAGGTTCTCAAGCAAAATTGCCGGTGCCACAATGTTATGATGGAAGGATGCTGAAATGACAAGCCTAGTAGACGCTTGTCTTAATCATCGGCGTCTTAATTTAGTTTTAGAGCCGTGTGTGTGTGTGTGTGTGTGTGTGTGTGTGTGTGTGTGTGTGTACCCACTCCCCGCACATATGCGCGCCCTCGAGGACATTAAGGGTGTGCGCATGAGCCTGCAGAGAGCAGCCTCTGACAACCTGCAGCTCCCTAATGAGTGACGAGGCAGGGCTGCTGAGGAAAAGTAACACTTCCCTGGTGTGAAGACCTCTTACTGAGAAGTTTAGTTCACTACTGTTCTCGCAAACCTAATCGTATAACCTGTAACCAAAACCCACAGAACAAGGCTACAACAGCTAAAGAGTAACTTCTAATCACTAAATGTTAGCACCATTACCTGCTGTTAGGGAGCGATTACAGGCAAGTTGGCTCTAGGGAGGGCGGACTTCATTTGTTACAGACTCTCTTGGAAAATACCTGGATGTCTCAGCATGGTATCTGCTGACTCCCACATGTCAAGGGGTCACAAACGGTCCTGTGCATTTGTAAGAAGAGAACTTTAGCTAGAGTTTGTCCCTGCTCCCAAGGGAAAGGTGGAGATAGATAATATGGCCCACCCTTGTTACTAGAAGGCAAGGAAGGCCCCAAGCAAAGAATTGTCCCCAAGGAAGACAATGTAACATCCACCCTCAGAAAGGAAATGAAAATGAGCTGCTCCCTGCTCAGATGAAGTACGCTGTGGAGTCTTGGAGGTTAATTAAAAATCTAGAAGAAATAATCTAATTCATTTCCCAAGACACTCTTCCATTGGAATTGCTCAACATACAATTCTTGTCCTCTTTTGGGGGTGGGTGGGTGGGTAGTGAATGAAAGCTGAGGCCTACAAGTTCACCACTATGTAAACCAACAAGTCGCATTTGCTCTGATATGCTGTTATATCCACTACTTCACGAACACTACACATTTGCAGATTCATAAGTGTGAGGTTAAATTGATTAGGAGGGAAACTTGTCCTGATGGGGGACTTTGTTTCCGGTCTGAGACCACTGGCTGCCTGCCCTGTCTTCTGAAGGTAATCACAGAGGCTGAGGAGGCCTTTATGTGCTGAGAGAGAGGCCCATGGTGGACGTGGGCAGGACTTCAAATCCAATTTGCACCCAAATTGGTTGGTAGGATATACAAAGCCCCATCCAGAGACTTTCAGCTTCACCATACTTTGTCCAGAAGCCCCTTCCCCCTCTGTTACAGCTAACAGCAGATCTAAAAAGAAACCATTGCTGATACAAATATGAGCCGCTGAGTAAACAGTGCATGTTTTGTTGAAGAAGGCTGATATAAATATATCTGTGTGCATTCTGATATATAGTCTCATCTCATCATAAAGAGCAATTAAAATTATTTAAAGGGATTCAAACTTATTTTTTCGGAAATTACAAATAACCTTTGCATCAGGAAACTAGTTTTAATATTATATCAAACTGTATTCTATATTTTTACTGTAAAACGCCCTATTTTGAGAGATTTGCATTCATGCAACCTTAAAATAACACAGCACATCCTTAATTTGCATGCAAAAACATTTTCCAGGCCACTATAAGCACTGACATATAAAATCAGATTATTGCAGCTCTTACTTCACAAAACCCAGTTTTTGCTTTTTGAAAGTAAACAGAAGAAAACCTTACTTTGCCTGCTAATTTCTTCTACAGGGTAACAAAACAATGCACACTTAGCTTTAACCTAAGAAGCACCTCAAAACATTAAAAATTCATCAGTCAGAGCTGGTGTTGTATTCAAGGAACACTCCTCTAGTTCACTGCTGAGCTCAGATTGGAATAAAATGTCCAATGTTAACAAACAATACCCACGTTTGGCACTTTGTGTATTAAATTGATCAAACAGATTTTAGGAGACACAATGCACAATTTGTACAGACCTGATTGAGTTAATATAATATCAGCAAATTTTACATCGAAATGATTCTGTTTCTTTTCTTTGTGTTTAAAACCAGCACAGATTACAAATTTTAATGATCTGAAAATGTTTGGTATACAAAATCATGCTTATTTCAGTATTAGCAAAAACACAAGAAATTTTTCAACACAAACACCCAGCTGTGTCTATTTTAAAAGCAGTTCAATGACAGCTTGCACTTATGAGCATGCAATCAGCTAATTTCGCTTTTTTTTTCTTCTGTGTTAATCAACACTTTCCTTCCTGCATATCAGAGTACAAATAGTATAGTTACTCCACATCAGTAAATGTTTACGTAACCTGTCCTTTCCCAAGAATCCGGTTACACCGAATCATTTCACGCTAGACCGACTACGAAAACGTACCGGGCCGTCCACCTCAGAGGGAGCCCCGAGAGCCATTATAAGCGGTGGTGAGAAGGGGGGCTGGGGGGATGGGGAGGAGTAGGTGGAGGAGTGGAGGGGAGAGGAAAGGAGGGAGGGAGGAGGGGTGGGTGAGCGAAAAGAGAAGACGGAAGAGGGGAGGAGGAAGGAAAGCCAGCCAGTTGAGGAACCACTGTGAAGAATGGGCCTGAGGAGGAGAAAGGGTGGCAGGGGAAGTGAACCGGACGACTCAGGCTCACAGATCTCTAGCTGGGTTGGCAAAGCCCACTGCCTCGCCAGGCTTCTGTGAGAAACCCCAAGCTTAGAAATCAACCTTTGGCGCCGCGGATGTGGCTTGCTAAGTTGATTGCTAGAACCCTGGAATTTTTCTTCATGCATAGCTTGTTTTAAAGTAAGCGGATATGTAGAAAGAGATCCAACCAGTGAAAGGATATTCGGGGACAAATGTTCAAAGATCCCTTACAACATTCCTGTTTATAATTGTGTATATTATTCTCTCCAAAGTTTCTCTCTCCTTTCTTCCCCTCTCCCCGCGCCCCATTTCAAAGTTGGGGGTGGGAACAGTGGAATAGCTCCCTAATATTTTGAGTATTCATCTATTACATTTTTTTATGCTAGATTTTAACGTCACACATAGGCCCTGCTTTTTCTCCCTCCATTTTTAAAAAAAAATATCAAGTCTGCCAGATCATTTAGCTAAGAGTTCATCAAAGTGAAGAATGCTTGCATGGCTGGAGTATTTTACCTTAAAGAGGAGGGGAAAGGTACTCGTGACCTATGCGTCTCCACCTCCCTCTTCTCTCGGGCTAATACCTCCTTACAACGTGGCGTGCTTCGAGCCAGTGAGGGCTGAGACGCTTCTGGTCTGTGTGCTCCGCACTAAATTCCAATCCCTGGGAAATGCTGGGCCTTAGCCCTGGCCCTGGCCGCGCTATCCTTTTAAAGCCCTTGAATCCCAAGCTATCCACTCATTTCAACCTCCTCACCAAACCATCCCTAATCCCCAGAAGCCGGGACTGTCTAATCCATGTTCTCCATGCTCCCAAGAGCATTCCAGCGGCATCCAGGAAGGGCAAGAGCTGATTTCGACATACTGATGTTTCAAGATTGAGGTTTTTAAAGAAATAAACCATTTGTGAAATGGGGGTAAAGGAGCAAACATAGGATTTTTTTTTAAAAAAAAAAGAAAAAAGGAAGTAGACGCCCACTGTTATATTTTCTTCAATGTTAAGCAAAATGAAAATATTTCCAGGGTGATCGATCGCGGCTACCAGCTTCCAGTACTGCCTAGAAGCTGGAGAGGAGGTGGGGTGCCGAGGAGAAAACGCCACCCGGTCACCCGCGCGTGAGCGCGAATCTTGGAGTGAAGAGAGACATACGGAGCGCGCACGTGTTACCTGCTTTATTTCGGGACTGTTTGGTACTGTGTTCGCGCTGGGCAGCTCTCCGCCCGGAAGGCCGCCCCCGCACGCCGCCCTCAGCCCCGCTTCGCGGCCGAGCTCGCCGAGGGCCTCAGAAACCAGTAAGTACCGGCCTGGCCGCGGCCGCCCCCGCCCCATTTCCCAGGCCAGGCTCCCCCGAAAGCCGGCTCTCCCCGGCCGCTGGCCCCTCCGCTCCGAGGGCGCTTCCCCGGCTGCTGCGTCTCTAAGGTTCACGCCCTCTCCCGCACCCTCACAGCTCGCCCCTCCGCCGCGCCCCCGCTCTTAGAGACAAAATTGGATACAAACTTTAATCAATAAGGATAAATATTGACGCGCAAAGGAAA
>CABHPP010148768.1:0-40348 GCA_902168425.1 Peromyscus attwateri | reverse complement strand
TTTATGCACAGAATGAACGTACAGAATGAATTGACCCAATCAGCAAGGACTTCTCATCTCTCCTACCATCCCCACAGACATTAGTCTATAACCAACTATGGGAATTATGAGCTGGGGTGATGAGGACTCATCTGGCATCATGCTTGCACCTCATTTTTCTTACCCCTTGCTTGAAGAATTTCCAAACATCCTTCCCAGAAATACTCCAAAACATTGTATATTCTCCTAAACTGAGGGTCCCCTTTGTCCTGCTTGTCCCGTGCCAACGTAGACTTTAACAGAGTATCTATATTTATCCTGCCAAGCAAGTAGGACATTAGGCTATTGGGTACATGAGTTTATCTGCTACCATGTTGTTAATGCGCACTGTAGGATAGATGCAAGAAGACTTTAAAGCTTCGCCAGTGGACTCTATTTATAAACCCAGCTCAATTATCCTGACTAGCCAGGCACACAAACTCCCTGAGAACAATGACAAATAGGTCTCAAGATGTTTTCTGCATAACAAAGCCACAGAAAGAATATAGATATTTTCCTATAAAGGGGGTTCGGTTCCTAGAGTGAATTTTAAACTTACATTTCTGAGTAGTACTTGTAACATTAAAATATTGAACTGTAGCCAAAGCAGACCGACTGAATTTCAGAAAATTGAGAAGACAGCCCAGGTCCTAAGCTAATAGACTGTTGAAGCTATATAGGTAGGTCATATAGGTCTAATGTATGTTTCAGAAAAGAATGTCTGGGGTGCGTGGATAGGGAGCTACCTAGATCTGAGAAATAAGTGTATTTGTCATGATTATATCTGAACATAAAGCTCTGAAACACATACAGATTTCTATACACAGATTTTAGATTGATAGGTAGTATATGCACAGAACATAGTGTTCCCACATCCAGTTCCTATTCTCCCCAAACCAACTTTCGTCATAGGCTGTTGATCATCTTCTAAGTAAGATTGTCTCTAAGATCCTTCTTTGGGAGAATCCTAAGTTAGTTTCCATGATTCTGAGTTCCAATCAAGTGTCGGTGCAAGAGCCGTAGAAAAACGGTTCTTTTGACTGTAGAAGAGCCACAAAGGAAAAGGCAGCGTGTAAGTAACAACATTTCTGTAAAAAAATTCCAAGCGCAAGGGAACCTCACCCATATCAACAAGGAAATGTGTTGCAATTATTACCAACAAAATCAAGTGTCTTCCATTAGTGAAGTCTGATCTTAAAAGAGCATACACTGTTATCCGATTACTACGCTTTCCCTCACTCGTGGAACCTGCTAGAATTTTTCCCACAAGGTTTATTAAGTAATTTGTCTAAAGCTGCCCAGCAATACACCCTCTTTTGTAAACCCAGGGTAAGAGCATGGTAAGTGTTGTCCTAGCATTAAGCCCAGCTTTGTCAGTCTCATGGAGTAGGATGGTGGGTGGGACCAGGGAAGAAGCATGACAACATTTTCCAGATACAGTAGAAATGACCCATTTTGGCCTCTTCAAGATGCTGACTTTTACATGCTCTTCACAGCAAAAGAACACTGACTAAGACACCACTGTAAAGGATTAAGAGAACACATGCCCCTAATGAGTATCTGTACCAGGTAGCTTGTCGAAAGCTTGGTGTCAATGCCCTAACCCCAATCCCCTGAGACCCTCAGAAAGACTCCATTTCAGAGCTTTAATGTTGGATATCCTGGATGCCATTGAAATGTAGTTTTTTTTGTTTGTTTTAAGTATGGACTGTGGCTAAAAATATGACAACAAATAGGGATGAAGGTTTTTACACCATTTCATATATTCAGAGACCGATAGGGTTCAGGCAACAGTGTGTGCCATGGGTTGCCAGAAAGCTCCTGGCTCAGCTAAAGGTGTAAAAGGTTTGGTGTTTTAAAATGTAAAACCCACTTGTGGTGGTTTGAATAAAAATGGCCCCCATAGGCTCATAGATTTGGATGCTTGGTCACCAGGGAGTGACACCATTTGAAGGTGTGGCCTTGTTGGTGTAGGTGGTATGGCCTTGTAGGAGGAAGTGTGTCACTGGGGGTAGGCCTTGAGGTTTCAAAAGCTCAAGGCAAGCCCAGTGTTGGTCTCTTCCTTCTGCCTGAAGATCTAGATGTAGAACTCTCAGCTACTTCTCCAGCACCATGTCTGCCTGCCTGCTGCCTTGCTCTCTGCCATAATGATAATGGACTAAATCTCTGTAAGTAAATCCAGGGTAGAGCCAGCCACAATTAAATGTTTGTTTGAGTTTTTTAAAATAAGAATTTCTGAGGCCGGGCGGTGGTGGTGCACGCCTTTAATCCCAGCACTCGGGAGGCAGAGGCAGGCGGATCTCTGTGAGTTCGAGGCCAGCCTGGGCTGCAGAGTGAGTTCCAGGAAAGGTGTAGAGTTACACAGAAAAACCCTGTCTTGAAAAACAAAAACAAAAACAAAACAAAACAAACAAAAAAAAGAATTTCTGTGGTCATGATGTCTCTTCACAGCAAAAGAACACTGACTAAGACACCACTGTAAAGGATTAAGAGAACACATCAGTACGAGAGACCCTTGCTCCCTCTGGGGCTATACCTGAATATCATTGTACCCAGGCTAGAGGCTACATGTTGTCCTTGCCTTACAGACTAACTACTGAGCCATAAGTGACATTTTAATCTAATGATATTTAACTTTTGGCCATTTGTTATTGACACTCTCCACAGAGTCAGGTCTTGTGCCTGACAAGGAGACTTTGGTGGCTCCAGCTCCATGTATGATGCCTGACAGAGTACCAATATAATTAATATTTGAAAGAAGTAGGAATAGATCCTTTAGAAGGTATTTAAAGAGGCTCAAATTTAGTAATAGGTGGTAAAGATATAATTTTCAGAACTCATTTCATGTTTCACTAATTCAACTGGAAAAGACATTTTGAGTATCTCAAACCCTCAGCCATGCACTACACATTGAAGAGAGAAAACAGATCATGTGGCAGTGACTGCATTCATGGAGGCTGCATTCAGCCTCACTATTCCATGTGTTTTAGATTTTATTTACACCATTTAAATATTACCTAATAAGACAATTACAATGTCTGTATTTTTATGAAAAAAAAAGGCATAGTTTCCAAAGAATTTATAAAATGTGGCAACTGGTTTGTTCTCTTTCTGGCTATCATTTTTGCACATACTACTCCCATTATGATTTTATTTTTCTTTGACATAATCTAATGGAATCTTGGAGAAAACAAGGGCAACACAATTAGAACCATGCTTGTGCCATCCCTGCCAAGTCAATAGAAAACAAAAGGCTGATTAGGAATTGAGAGAGGTTCTACGCATTTGCATCCAGTGTGGCAGACTCTGAATGTCTTCTGCCTATCAGTGAGTTCACTTGGGGATGAGTCAGTGTGTGTTTTGTCTAAGTGTGAGATGTTGTCTGGACTAGGATCAAGGTCAGAGCAGAGATGGAAAAGGACGGCTTAGAGCAGTCATGAATATTCTGAACGTGACTTTTGGTGGATCCTAAGGCAATTTCCAAAGCAAGAAAAGAGGAAGGAACACTGGATTCAGACCAATTTCCCTTAGCCTCAGGAATAGTGCGTGCTGATAGAAGGAGTTTGGTAATCCTAATTCTTTATTTTCCATAAAATGTTGGATAAGATTGCTCATAATCCAACTCTTACTTCTCCCTTACAAAGAGAGAAAAATAACATCTATATTATAATATAGTGATGATTACACCTAATATATTTTAAATATGTAGCATATTATATATACAGCATTAAATAAGAGCACTAATTATCATTTTATGATTTTCACAGAAGTATCATAATTTCAACTAACTTTGAGAGAATTTGGAGAACAAATTATGAAACGTATCTTGATTTGTACAAATCTTTCAACATTTTAAACTATCATGTAATGGGAAAGTGTGTAATAGCTTGGGAGGATTATTTGATGATATTTATTAAAATGCTTCGAAATATAATTTTTTAAACATTAAAATGCTCTCAAATTATGAAAACATCTCTCTACCAGAAATCCATAGCCACCACACTAGGCTAGGCAACATTTGTTTCTCCTTGTCCTTCATTCCAGGGCCTCCAGGCTAGTTCTTTAGATCTTCAGGTACCTGCTCACCTGAGCCCCTCCACCTGGCCCACCTCCATCCTCTTGAGATTCAGCCCCTAGGTGTAGAAGAGAGTCCATTGTCTCCCTAGTTATTCCCTATTGCCTCTTTTATCCTTTCCTCTAAGCTCATCTTAATTGCTTTATGAATCCCTGCTGGCTTCCTACCAAGGACCCACAGCCTCTATGCTTGGCTGAGACTCAGGAATCCCACAGACCCATATTTGGCTAGGACCCAGAATGGACAAAAGCAACCAAAAAATGGAACACCCACCCTAGAAAAGCAGGGCAGATACCAACAAACTATACCAAGAAACACTTCACATGTTATAACTCCAAATGTCTAGATCCTGAATCAAAAGCATAAGCATAAACAATCAACACAATATGCCTGTTTCAGAAACCAACAAATCTATTGTGTTGGAATTGAGAAAAGCAATTTATCCAAAGCATAAGATGAGTATTTCAAAACAGCAATTGTGAATATAATGAAGGACCTTAGAGAAGATATAAATAAATACCTTAATGAAGACTATGAAAACACAAACAGTTGAATAAAACAATGAAAGCAATTCAAGATATGAAAGTAGAATTTAACAACAACAACAAAAAAATAGAATCACTAAAGAAAACCCAAACTGAAATTAAAAACTCAGGATTTCAAACCAAAGCCTAAGAGATAAGCCTCGTCAACCGATTAAAAGGCATGGGAGAGAGAATTTAAGGTCTTGGAGACAAGGTAGAAGAAAGAGGTATCTCAGGCACAGAAAATATATTTAACAAAATCATAGAAGAAAATTTCCCTTATCTAAAAATAAACAAACAAACAAACAAAAAAAGATGCCTATCAAGGTATAAGAGGCATACAGAACAGCATATAGGACCAGAAAAGAAACTCCCTATGACATATAATAGTCAAAACACTTTATACAGAACAAAAAAAGGATAATAGAAGCTGTAATTGGAAAGACCAAGTCATATATGAAGACAGGTCTATTAGAATAACACCTGACTCTTTAGTCGAGAGTTGGAAATCCAGAAGAACCTAAACATGTATTTTACAAACTCTGAGCAGTTTCAGGTGCCAGCCCAGACTACTGAAAGTAACTGAAAGTTTTCCTGTGTCCCACCTGCTCTGCAGCTGCTGAGACACAAGTAAACACACAGAGGCTTATATTAATTAAAACTGCTTGGCCATTAGCTCAGACCTACCACTGACTAGCTCTTATATTTAAACTTAGCCCATTTCTGTTAATCTATATGTCGCCATGTATTCTGTGGCTTTAACTGTGTGCCATTACATGCTGCTCCCTGGAAGGTGGGCTGATGTCTCCTGACTCAGCCTTCCTGTTCCCAGAATTCTCCTTGTCTATTTACCCCACCTATACTTCCTGCCTAGTTACTGGCCAATCAGCTTTTTATTTATCAACCAATCAGAGCAACACATATTCACAGAATACAAAACATCCCACAGCAATACCCACCAATAAGTATCAATCAAAATCGACAGAGAAAAGAACATTTCATGATTAAAAACAAATTTAAGCAAATTCTGACTACCAAAGTATCTCTATATAAGGCTCTAGAAGGCATATTTCAGTTTGAAGAGTAGTTTAACAGCTAAGAGGGCACAAGGAATTAATAATCCCAGAGCAGTTCATCAAAAGAAGGGGGAAACCACACCACCACAACAAAACAACAAGATTTAATAAAAACTTACCATTAATAACTCAATCTTAATGACCTCAATTCCCCCCCTCCAAAGACACAGACTAACAGATTGGATTATATTATGTCTTAATTACTGTCCTATCGCTATGATGAGATACCATGGCCAAAGTAACTAATAAAAGGAAGCATTTAGTTTGGAACTTGCTTACAGTTTCAGATGGTTAGTCCATGATCATCCTGACAGGAATCACAGCACCAAGCAGGCAGTTATGGTGCCAGAGAAGTAGATGCAAGCTCCACGTGATCTGCAAATTGACAGGGGAGGGGGGCAAATGGGCTTGACATGAACTTTTGAAACCTCAAAGCTCACTTCCAGTAACATACCTCATCCAACAAGGACACACCTCCCCTAACCAGACAAGACCACACCTTCTAATCCTTCCCAAATAGTTCCACTAACTGGGAACTAAGGCATTCAAACGTATGAGCCTATAGGGGCCATTCTCATCCTAATCACCACAGATTAGAAAACAGGATCCATTTTTCTGCTGCATCCAAGAAACACACTTCACCATCAAGGATAGATTTTTCTTTATGGTAAGAAGATGGAAAAGTGTATTCCAAGCAAATGGACCCAAAAAAGTGAGCAGGTATAGCTATTCTAATATCTGACAAAAGAGACTTCAAACAAAACAAATCAAAAGCAATAGGGAAAGAAACTTCAGACTCACTAAAGAAAAAAATTCACGAGGACATTACAAATCCAAACATTTATTCACAAACACAGGGGGATCCAAGTTCATGAAAGAAATACTTCTATAGCTAAAATCACATATTGACCTCACACAGTGATAGTAGGTGATTTCAGTATGCCACTATTACTAAATGTCACCCAAATGAAAACTAAATATAGAAATACTGAGCTAAACAATGTCATAAATCAAAGGGACTTAACAGAACATTTCACCTGAACACTAATGAATATGCTTTCTTCTCAGTAGCTCATGGAACTTTCTCCAAAAATCACCACATACTAGGACACAAAGTAAGTTTCGACAGGTATAGGAAATTTGAAGGAAAAACACACACACACACACACACACACACACACACACACACACACACACACTGAATCCCATCTGACGACCATGGATTTAAAGCTGGATATCAACAACATAGAAATAGTAGAAACTATACCAACTGATGTAAGCCAAACAACTCAATAATGGGTGGAAAATGGATCAAGACAAAAATTAAGAAGGAAATTAAAAAACTTTTGAGAACTGAATGAAAATGAAAACACAACATACACAAAAGTACAGAGCATATGAAGGCAATTCTAAGAGGTAAGTTCACAGCATAAAGTAGCTACACTTGAGAGAGGGAGGGAGGGAGGGAGGGAGGGAGAGAGAGAGAGAGATTTCATATTAATAATTATTCATATAGTTGGAAACTCTAGAAAAACAAAAAAATAATACCCAAAAGGAGAAAAGTGGGAAGAAATAATCAAACTGAAGGCCAAAATCAATGGAATAGAATCAAACAAACAAAAAACAATACAAATAACCAATAAAATTAATACTTTGAAAAATTCAACAAGATTGACTAAACGTAGTTAAATTAAATAAGAAACAGAGAGAATCTAAATCAGTAAAAATGAAATATGAGAAGGAGACATTACAACAGACACTGAAGAAACTAAGGGAACTATAAAGGCATAATTTAAAATCTGTATTCCACTTGAACTGGAAAACATAAAATAAAGGACTTATTTCTTGATATATATGATCTACCAAAGATTAATTAAGATAAAATCAAAAAATTTAAATAGACCCATAACTCCTGTGAAATAGAAGCAGTAATTTAAAATCTCCCAAACAAGAAAAAAAAAAAGCCAAGGGCCAGATGGAGTAAATACAGAATTCTACCAGACAGTCAAAGAAGAACTAATGCCAATATTTTTTAATTATTCCACAAAATAGAAACAGAAGGAACATTTTCTATTTTTTTAAATAAAGCCACTAATACTCTATGGCAAAACTACACAAAGACCAACAAAAAGAGGGGATAGTTTATAGACCAATATCCCTTATGAACATAGACGTAAAAATTTTGACTAAAAATTTGCAAACCAAATTCAAGAACACATCAAAAAGATTATCTGCCATCATCAAGTTGACTTTATTGTACAGATATGGAACACTTTAACATATATGAATCAATAAATGCAATATACTACATAAACAAACTAAATGGCAAAGACCACATGATCATCTAATTAAATGAAGAAAGAAAAGGCCTTTGACAAAATCCAAAATCCCTTCCTGATAAAAGCTGAGGGAGAGACAAGAGACAGGAGAAACATACTTCAAAATAATAAAGGCAACTCACATCAAGCCCACAGACAACATCATGCTAAATGGAGAGAAACTCAAAGCATTTCCACTAAAATTAGGAACAAGACAAGGATGTCCACTTGTCCACTCTCTCCATACCTAGTCTATATAGTACTTGAAGTCTTAACTACAGCAGTAAGACAACTGAAGGAAATCAAGAGGATATAAACAGGAAAGGGAAAAGTCAAAGTATTCTTATTTGCAGATGATGTGATTATATAAATAAAAGACCCTAAAGACTCATCAGAAAAATTCTATAGGAGATAAAAATTTTTAGCAAACTGGTAAATCAAAAAAGTTAATGCATATAAAATCAGTGGACTTCCTATACACAAATGATAAACATACTGAGAAAGAAACAAATATCTTTCATGATAGCCTTAAAAAAAATGTGACTCTACAAGGATGACCCCAAGCTAAGACTCCTAGCAATAGTGGATATATACCCTAAACTGGTCATCTCCTGTGATCAGATTGGTGACTACTCAGTTGTCAACAGAGAGCTTTCATTCAATAACTGATGGAAACAGATGCAGAGACCCACAGCCAAACATGAGGCGGAGCTCAGGGAATCCTGCTGAAGAGAAGGAGGAAGGATTGTGGAAGCCAGAGGGGTAAAGGACATCACAAGAAAACCCACACAAACAACTAACCTGGCTCATAGAAACTCACAGAATCTGAACCAACAACCACGAAGACTGCATGGGACCAACTTAAGCCCTCTACATATATGTGACAGTTGTGTAGCTTGGTCTATTTGTCGAACTCCTAACAATTGGAGCAGGGGATTTCCCTACTGCTTTGGTTGGCTCTTAGGAACCTATTCCTCATACTGGATTGCCTTGTCCAGCCTTAGTGTAAGGGGAGGTGCTTAGTGTTACCACGACTTGATATACCATGCTTTGTTGATACTCACAGGAGGCCTGCTCCTTTCTAAGCAGAAACAGAGGAAGAGTGGATTGGAGGGGAGGCAGAAGGGAGGTGAGGAGGAAGGAGTGAGTGGGGGGAGAGGAAGGAGGGGAGACTGTGGTTGGGATTAAATAAATAAATAAATAAATAATAAGTAAATAATACCAAAAGGAAGAGAATCTTGTAATAACTCTGACCAAGCAAGTGAAAGATTGCATAATATAATAAGAACTTTAAGTACTTGAAAAAAAATTGAAGAAGTCATTGGGAGATGGAAAGATCTCCCATTCTCATGGATCAATGGGATTAATATAGTCAAAATGGCCATCCTACCTAATGCAATCTACAGATTCAAAGCAATCCTCATGAAAACGCCAACACATTTCCTCACAGAAATTGGAAAACAACCTTCAGCTTCACATGGAAACACAAAAACCCAGGATGATAAAACAATCCTAAATAATAAAAGAAGTGTTGGATATATCAGTATTCTAAGTTTCAAGTTATATTGCAGAGCTATAGTCATAAACAACACCACAGAATTGGTATAAAAACAGGCATATTATTCCTTCTCTGGGGTGTAGCCCAGTAAGGCTCACTGACCCTTTCCATCCATGCCCCCTTCCAAACCCCTAGATGGGTTCCAATCCAGTGCCCTTGCAATGAACTCCACCTAACAGATAAAGACATTGAAGAGGACTCAAGCTGAGATGCAGATAGATGTGAAAAACCCACTTACTCAAATAGAAAACTCAAGGGAAAGCCATTCAAGTATAACGAATTAAGCAGAAAATAGATACTAGGGCTCAAAGATAAAATAAAGGATCTAGACCAAATAAGCAAAGAATATAAAATATTTTTTTAAAAAATACATAGGAAATGTTGGACAGCATGACAAAAACCAAACCTTCTAATTATAGGCATAGATGAGGGAGAAGAATGTCAAGTCAATGGCATATATCAGAGCTTTGATAAGAGCATAGGAGAAAAGACACAGCCATATAGATACAAGAAGCACACAGAATACCAAACAGACAAGATCAGAAAAGAAAATACTGTGGCATTTTATGCTTAAAACACTAAGTATATATAACAAAAAAAGTGTATTGAAAGCTGCAAAAGAAAATATTCATGTCACATATAAAGAAAAACCATCATAATAAAAGCTGATTTCTCAATGGAAACTTTGAAAGTCAGAAGAGCCTAGAGTAATGAATACCAAGTCCTAAGTAACCATGATGGCTATCCTATACTAATAATGGACCAAGCAAAACTATTTGCCATAATTGAAAAAGAAAGAAAAACTTTCCACAACATAAACAGCCT
The DNA here is from genome assembly GCA_902168425.1 of Peromyscus attwateri. NCBI lineage: Eukaryota > Metazoa > Chordata > Mammalia > Rodentia > Cricetidae > Peromyscus > Peromyscus attwateri. Next base: position 29,954 of record CABHPP010148768.1, on the reverse strand, counting down.
GAAAATGTATACCCAACAAATCAAACCTAAAGAAAATACAGGAAACAGTATTTTGGATGAAGAGAGGAATTAGCAAAGCACAGAGACTGTAAAAGAAATATAAAGACATATTTATTAAAACACAAAGTACCACTGAGAGCACAATACCACCAAAAATCAACAACACAATGACAACAATTAATATAGATTTCAATTTTACCTTTATATATCAATGGCCTCAATTCCTCAATCAAAAGACACAGGCTGACTGAATGGATCAGGAACAAAATGTATTTATCTGTTGCCTACGAGAAACACATCTTAATTTAAAGATATGCACTGTCTTAGCAAAAAGGATAGACAAAAGTGCTCAAACTAAGTGGGACCAGGAATCAAGCAGATATTGCCATCCTAATATCTAACAAAACTGACTTCAAAACAAAACTAATCAGAAGAGATAGAGAGGGACATTTTGTTCTAACCCAGGGAAAAATTCACCAAGTAGACATTACTATCCTAAACATACACACACCAAACTCAGAGATGCCTGATTTTATGAAAAAATATACTACTGGGTTTAAAGACACAGATTAATATCAATCAATTAATTGTAAGTGATTTCTATACCTTCTTTCTCCAATAGATAGATCATCTGGACACAAAATAAACAGAGAATATCAGAATTAATTGACATCATACATGAAATGGACTTAACAGATAGCCTACCTAAACACCAAAGAATATACATTCTACCCAGCAGCACATGGAAGATTTTCTAAAATAGATCATGTCCTGGAACACAAAACAAAATTTACAAATTCAAAAGATTTGAAATCACTACTTGCATTCTATCTGACCACATTGCAATAAAGAACACAAATAAATGTCTTAATAACACAACTCAAAAATTTGAAAAAATAAGGACAAACCAAATCCAAACCCAGTCAATGGCAAGAAACAATAAAAACCAGAATAGAAATCAATGAAGTGGAAGCCAACAAAACAATTCAAAGAATTAGTGAAAATAGGAGCTGGTTCTTTGAGAAGATAAGCAAGATTGACAGACCCTCATTCCAACTAACCAAAAGAAAGAAAAAGAGTACCCAAATTAACACAATTAGAAATAAATAAGGAAATGTTATAACAGACACCAAAGAAGGCATCAGAGTCAGCGACAGCTTCTGCTCCCAATGTTAGAAACCTCACAAGAGGACCAAGCTACACAACTGCAACATGTATACAGAGGGCCTAGGTCAGTTCCATGCAGACTCCCTGGTTGTCGGTTCACTCTCTGGGAGCCCCTATGAGCCCAGGTTAGTTGGATCTGTGGGTCCTTGACCCCTTTGGCTCCTACAGTCCTTCCTCCCCTCTTGCACAGGATCCCCTAAGCTACGCCTGATGTTTGGCTGTGGGTCTCTGCATCTGTTCCCATCAGTTACTGGGTGAAGACTCTCAGATGACAGTTGGGCTAGGTACCAATCTATGAGCATAGCAGAATATCATTAGGAATCATTTCATTGATTTTTTTCCCTCTCATTCATATTTGGCTCCATCATAGGTCTCTGGGGTATCCTGCCTCTGGATGTTGGCCCTTAGGGGTGAACTCCTTTTTAGGTTATGGTCTCTAGCTGGGCCCATCATTAGTTGGTCATTCTCATAATTTCTGTGCCATATTTGCCCCAACATATCTTGTAGGTAGGACAAATTGAGGTTGAAGGGTTTGTGGTTGACATGGTCATCTTAATAGATGAAGAAAAGGTTTTGACAAAATCCAACATGCCTTCATGATAAAAGTATTAGAAAATGTAGTGCTAGATGGAGCATATCTCGACACAAGAAAAAGCTAGAAACCCACAGCCAATATCATCCTACATGGAAAAAAAACAAAAAAGCAACCTCCAATGGAGTGTCACTGAGTATATCAATGATACTCCAAGTCAGGCTACCTGTCCAGGAGTAACCGACGGACATGAAATAGATTCCCTGTTCTTTTGCATGCTTTTTTTTTTCTTATAGGCTGTTTACTTGTTTGTTTGATTCAATTTTTTTAAATTTTTTTTTGAGAGAGAGAGAGGCAAAACATGAAGTTGAGTGGATAGGGAAATGAGCATCTGAGAGTGGCTGGAGGAGGGAAAATAATAGGATAAAAATATATTGTATGAAGAACGTTTTAATTAAATTTTTCTCAAATTACTTGTGGTAATGATTGCACATAATTCTAAGTCTCCTAAAGTCATTACATTGTATATATACTAAAGTCTAAAGTCATTGTATTGTGTATTTGATGTGCATTGTAAATTACATGAATTAAATTTCAATAAAATTGTTATTAAAAAAACCACATATACTTCTACTCAAAATTGTGAATGTTTATTTCAGTCAGTCACTTATGTTCATCATGAGTTGAATAGGATGCAAATTTTTGTGACTTCTTAAAGTCCATCAGTGGAGAATATAAATAATTTATAGTAAATTTTTACCATGAAATCTGTCACTTCTATTAAATAATAGAATGGATCTTTCTCTATATAGAAATATATCCAACTCTGCCAAGAAAGAAAAGCAAGTCATTGAAGAAAATGTATCATATTATCATATTCAAAAACAGGCGACATGTTCATAGTCATGTATGTGTAAATGCATTGAAAAGGGTTTGTGAATGTATATCAAACTATTAGATTAACTTTTGTTTTGGATGTAGAAGTCATTTGGAGAATAAGTAGAACTAGGAAAGATGAATAGACAGCTTTTATATTTCACTCTGTAAACATCTAGATTATGTATTTTCAATAAGAAAATGTTTGTATGTCACCATACAAAATAAAAACAAAGAAACTAAGTAAGAACATGTAACACACACTGTTAACTATTGCCATTGCCTACTGAGCCCAATACACCACAGCATTAGTGTAGGACATGTTGTTCGAATCTTAGATGGTCTTTTAATAAAAAATCCTGGTACCAGATGTTGAGGTAAAAGTTGAAAGATCAGAGAATCAGAGCAAGCTACAGCCACCACCTATTACCTCACCAAAGAATTACCTCCACGAATCGTCTGACTGAAATCCTCTGAGTCCTCACCCAAAAAAGTCACAGCTGAACTGCCTTAGTTCCTGTTTACTCATGCCTTATATACCTTTCTCTGCCCTGCCATCACTTCCTGGGATAAAAGGCATGTGTGCTTCCCGGTATTGGGATTAAAGATGTGTGCCACCACTGTCTGGCCTCTATGTCTAATCTAGTGACTGTCTCTGTCCTCTGATTCTCAAGCAAGCTTTATTGGGTTACACAATGTATCACCACAAGAACACACATATCTGAGCCAAATTTTATTTTAGGTGACATTTTTTTCCTAAGAGAAGGGAGGTGGTTGGTGTTGGTAGATGATGTCTAGTACAAGCTTAGGCCTTTTCATTTGCCATTCCGATTTCTTCTGCTTAGAATACTTCCCTACAAATATCCACATCTGGTTCTGCTTTCCTCAAGAATTTCTTTCCAGACATTTCTTACCTGCCTACCCTGTGGCGTTTAACTATCCTTCATCAATACCCCTCATGCAACATTTCTGCTTACTCTTTTGGCCTAACACTTTTACCATGGGACATCCTACAACATGCTCTTACTAGCTTATCTGAGACCGTTCTTTCCCCACTAAGAGAACTCGATGAAGCCAAGTTCATCTGCCAAATGCTTCACAGCTCTGAGCCAATAATAATACCTAGCACATAGTATGCCCTTGTGTGTGTGTGTGTGTGTGTGTGTGTGTGTGTGTGTGTGTGTGTGTCAGGGGAGAGCTCATGAAAGAACGGCATAGTAATGACACTTAGAGAGTTTTTAGAACAGATGAGATGTAAAAGATTTATCTCTGGATTTTCAATATTCAGTCTTTTCCATTAGATGGTCAAGTGAGTAAAAACCAAACAAGCACAAGATACCCAAATTTTTTTCAGTTGTCTAGAACCATTAACCCTAATTCGCCTGCCACTCAACAGACAGATCTACAGAGACAAGAAGCATGGCTGTGGAAATACCATTCTTCTTTACCCACTGTTAGTCCAGCCAGACCAATAGTTACCACAAATAAATCAGGATTTAGTTGAAAGCAGGATAGTTCAGGGATTTTGAAGTCTAATTTTGGCTCATTAGAGTGTTGTCTCGCATCTGAGTTTGGACTTGAGGTCAACATAGCTTTACTTCTGTATTAAGCTGGATTTCCTCATCCGTTAACATTTCTTTCTTGGGAAGAGGCACACTGTGTAAATACATGTCTCTGTTTCCCTCATCATTTCTGGTTATGTCTGAACATAAAAATGCTATCTTCAACATATAAGTCTAACAACCCAATATAAGACGTATCAGTGGGTGGCTTCCTATCCATGTGAGCAAATTAAGGTTGAAGACAGAAAATGTTAAAAATATTTTTGGAAGCATACATTTTATTTTTATTTTACTTAGTTTTATGGTGTGAAAAACATATTTAGAATTAGTTGCCTGGGATCAGTTTAGATGACCCAATTTGATTAACAATACGTAAAGAATCACAATCTGGAGCCAGCTGAACTTTTGCCTTCTGTTCCCCAACAGGTATGAACAGGGTGCTGACTTTGGCTACATTAGTGTCACATTGTGTCTTCACTGCCTATCTGACTTGGCGGAGTCTGTGAGATTTAACATCCCCAGTGATCAGTGTACTGTTTTCTATCTTCTGCAGACTCTGGCTCATGGAAAAAGTGAGATGGCATAAGCGTTCAAATTTGTTCTCCCTGATGGGTGACTTTTTCCAAGGATGTGCACAGGGTTCAGAACTTCAGGGTCTGAGGTCAATTAAGGTAGGGGACAAGAAGGGCTTCATTTTTATTGTTCACCTTTTACAACTGCCTTCTTCACATTCAGACCCCTCACTGCATCTCTGGGGCAGGCAGGGACTTCTTCAATTTTGGGACCATCTTGGTGCAAAGCTACACTTAAACACTTCAGTCCTTTGCCCACGTGAGAACTATCTGAATAAATCTCATAGAACCAGTTTTAGAATGCCAAACAGAGAAGGAAGAGAAGGTTAAAGAGGATTGACAGCAAAAACAGCTGAAGGAAGAGTGCCTAAAAGTGAGCTGTGAACTCTCTGTTGATGAAAGGTTGGAAAACCTTCCCCCAAAGAGCCACAGGGATTTCCTAATAACAGAACATAGGAACATAGAGTTCTGAAACATGTGGTGTCACTGTGATCGTTCACATATTCTTTTTTTTTTTTTTTTTTTTTTACTCCTTTTAAGGTGTGCTGATTTAGGTATTCTAAAATGGATGGAGTTCCATCTTGTCATGATTTAACAGTCTCTGAAGATGCTGTTTTATTAGAAAGTCATTCCCAATTTAGAGCCCTAAGCACTTCAAATCTCATTCTAAGTATATCTTCTTTGATATGTCTTCAGCAGTAAAGAGACTTGAGTAAGACAACACAACAACAACAACAAAAAAAACCCCACCAATGGCCCTTCTTGGGCAAGTGGAAGCTTCTCACAGCTCAGGCAGCCCCACAAAGGACTGGGACTGGGTGTGCACAGTGTGCTTCGAGCCACTCTGCAAAACATTGTGTTCCATAAACACTGGGAAGAGCCACCACTCTGCCAGTCAGATCTTGGGTGAGCTGAACACTCCTCAACCCATCATGGCAGAACCCATGCTGCCTGCAGGTCCAGCTAAGAAAATGACAGTTAGGTTTCTAAACCCTTGGGTGGTGAGCAAGAACTCTGTGATTCATCATTCAATGATTTCCAACCAACACGTATTGGAAACAAGAATGGCTAGGGTCTCCCTGGGTAGGTATGCCACTCTGAGCTATACAATTGCTCAGGTGTCTTGAATTATGTCCTGGTGGGATGACGGTGGGGTGACTCAAATAAGTATAATCAGAAAAGGAGCCATTTTGATCAACTGTTTCCTAAAATCAAACAACCAGGTCAAGTATGGAGAGAGCAACTGCTCTTTGAGCTGCTTTGTCATTTGGGTTTTATAAAGATTTCAAAACAACTAAGAAGACATTAGTGCTTTTCTTTCAGCTCCGTTTCATCCCATTACCTTTGTCACTAGATTCCACTGTGTCAGCAGAATGGTAGCTCTGTACTGTCTGTGACCCATAATTCCACAAACACACTTAACGCACATTACAGAAAAGTAATTACTTAAATAAAGCAATGCTGCAATATCAATAAAGATGAAACAGTGAGATGGACACCACCTATGGCCATATAAAGGTTATTTATGACTTCTATTACTGTGTGGTTTGTGCTGTATGTCTTGTCCAAGGCCTCCGGGATAATTAAAATTCAATGCCTACACAAGTGTCTCATGAAATGTGTTAATGAGATTGTTTTCTGATATGCAAAAATGTCCTGACATGGTTTTTAAATGCATGCTGCACACACCCAGGCAATTACCCAAAACACAGCTATGTCTCTTTGTCTATCACTAGCAGCTGAGTAGACAGCATTAGACTGAACCGCATAATTGCTGCTTAATTTTCGTGTCTGATACTATAGTGATGTCGTGAGGCATGCCAGTTGCAGGAGTGAATGTTTGTTTACTATGTGACTTTCTTTCTTCAGCTTCTTTGTGCATGAAGTACACTCCTTCGGTTTCCTAAGCAAAGCGAGCATGTGGAGGCACACACAGCCCTCTGCTTGTTTCCTCATCCAGGGAGGGTTTGGCAGGGTGGGAGTAGGGTAAGGGGGTGAGAGTTTGTGCTGGCGTACCTCCAAAGCATGAACAAATTGGGCTGCACGTCTATGAATGTGAAACTGAAAACAGTGTTAAAATATTGTGAAGAATGTCACTTGAGTCTGCCCAAGCTTTGCATTAGTCTGTTAGGGCCACTGTAACAACAGCACCACAACTTTTTATGTAGCTTGAACAACATAATGAATTGTTCAAGAATCCAAGATCAAGGTTTCCATGCTGTGGGCTCCTTCTGAAAGTTCTTGGGAGAATCTCTTCTGTGTCTCTCACCTACCTTTCTCTGTAGAGACAAATCTTCTTCCTTTCAAGATTATACTGGATTTGAAGCCCATCCTGCCTTAGTATGGTCTAGTCCATGCACCTTATAGTCACTTAAAGTTGTGTCCAGCCTCACCTTCCAACATGATAGTCGCTAACTCACTATCCAACCCATTCTCCAGTCATAATATTTTTCAATTCAAGAAGAAAATTTATAAGCACTGAGCTGAAATCCCCAAGGCAATTTCCCTTCAAGAATTAGCAAACTTCAAACTAATTATACCTGTACTCAATCTATTTCTAGTTAAACGTCCATTCCCTTATGAGATTCTTAGGTCTTGAATTTGGACCTATAAATTTTAGAAGGATACAATTCAATGCATTAAAAGATTCAGATATATAATAGTCTATGAAACTCAATAAATATATAAAATTATAGACTCAAAATAATAATGATGTTGTTTTTCAAGATTAACACAACATCTACATTTTAGCTCCAAGTAATGCACTCCAGGGCACATCTGTACTTCACTTTGCCAAGGACAGGGTAAAGAAGCTGTAACTAAGAGATAGAGCCCATTGTCTGTTAAACTTCGATCTAGTCATTCTTAGTACAACATGTAAGAAAGAGCTTCTTACATATTCTCGGTGACCCCACTCATTAGTCTCATTGATTATATTAATTCTGAAAGGAAAAAAAAAACATGAGCACCTGGACTTACTCATATAGTGAGAGCCTTTACTGTTGTTAGACCAATTCAATCATAAGCTGCATATTTTACCAAGTCTAGGGACCTTTTAAGTTTGCTAATTCTTGAAGGGAAATTGCCTTGGGGATTTCAGCTCAGTGTTTATAAATTTTCTTCTTGAATTGAAAAATATTATGACAGGAGGATGGGCTGGATAGTGAGTTAGTGACCATCATGCTGGAAGGTGAGGTTGGACACAATTATAAGTGACTACAAGGTGCATGGACTAGAGATGTGGTGGTAGGAAATGCATATGTTTGAAGCACAGATTAAAGGTTTAGCCTAGAAGGCAGAAGATAGTTTCTGGAAAGTTTGACAGTCGTAGCAGGTGGGTTGCTAAACCTCTGGAGCTCTGGAGGTCACAAGGGCCTGTAGTAGAGATTGGTCTTAGAGAACGCAGGGACAGATGGTGACTAGAAACACAGGCAAAGAGGTAGAAGGTGAGAAGTCAAACGCAAGCCTTGTAGGGTTTTCTCACAAATATGCTACAAAATCCTCTGGTCGCTTTAACTTTTCACTACTCAACGGGTTACATGTCTATTCTGGGGGAGCCTGTACCTTGGCATTGCATGAGTTCTCATCCACTCCTGCCTCCTATGGGGTCACGTATTTACTTTGTACTTCAAGGAAGGAACGGTGATTGGAACAGGCAGACTCAGTAGAATGGTGGGGGCAATTATCTGGTAGGAGTGGATAGAGGAGAAAAGAGAGATAAGAGATGAACCTTGCCGTGATAGACACATGGGTGGTCCCTGCAATATAGCAGGGTTGGACTCTAGGTCAACAGTCTCTACCCACATTAATCCTGGACGTCATTTCATCTACTTCTCCTTCCAAAACCATCCATACTAGTGACTATTCAACTGCTCTTGTCAAGCCTGGCTTTGCTCCTGAACTCTACATTCAGATTTCCAAACACCTTTTTGAGCTCACTACTTGTGTCTTCAGCATAACAGACCTTTAAAACTGCCAAGTAAATATTACCATTTCCACACTAAGACTCTCCATAGCTTTCTAAAATATTTAGAAAGATTTCAAATTCTGTATTATGGCCTTTAAGACTTTGTGTGGTGTTCTTTCCTTGACTGAGTTCTGCTTTCCAGTTCAGTATGGTCAAGCCATGGCTACTTGGCCATATATTTATTCACTTCTTTGTTGAGCTAGCCAAGACAGAAGGCAATTTTCTCTCCATGAATTTGCATTTCCATTATTTGGGCAATGACCAGCAAAGCTTCTCTTGGTTGCTTTCTCCTCATGGCTCCAAATCAATAGGTCACATTGACATCTGAGCAGATTTTCCTCAATACACAATTTAAAGAGGCAAAGTGACCTCCATCGACCCAGCCGGTCAGCTTCCACAGGACCCTACTTGGTTTGTTTTGTAGTATGTACTCTTCTGAAGGTATTTGGTCTATCTGTTTATGTCTATGCTGCTTACACCTAATGCTAATTTTCCCTTTTGAAAAAAAAGACACATCAAGGAGACAAGACTGTATAGGTTGGGGAGAGGATTATTTTTTCCTCAGCATAATATTTCTAGTACTGGGATTGCACCAGTCAACAGAATAGAGAGTCAACAAACACTAATTGAATAAATTAGTGAAAATGGGGGCAGGGTCCTCTATTTCTTCCCATATCCACTATTGCTCTGTTGTAAGCCCCATCTTCACTTGTCAAAATAACAGGAATAGCTCCCTATTGGCTCCTCTTCTGATTTTGTGTTCTCAACACAGTAGGGAGAGTGACCCCATTAGAAAGGAAGTAAGCCTCCCTCTGCTCAATGTCCTCCCCTTAGAATGAAAGTTAGAGTCCTGACCATATCTTTCCTTTGGTACCTCCCAGACATCTCCACCATCACTTCCCTTCCTCAGGGTACCCTGTTCACACTGACCTCTTTAGTATATCCTGGGGATGCCAGGTCTGCACAGGCCCGAGAAGGTTTACATTTGCTGCTCCTTTATTCATTCAAGTTATGTGTAACATAACTTCAACAGAAGCTCTTCAGCAGAAGCTCTTCATGGATCACATCATAATACAAACACTCCACACAAGCCTGGAGCTTTGTGAAAGACACCTGCATGGTTTGGCCTTCATCAGAACTCCTGTTGTCACTTGCTGAGCATCAGTGTTTATGCTACTTTCTAGTTCCAGTCACGAGTTCAGTCTACTCAGGATATTGACTGTCATAGGGGGTCCTGAGGAAGATCTCATCAAATCATTAACCTGGTTCTTATTGAGATCAGCTGTCATTCAAAGAAAAGCAGTTGGTCTAGCCCACAGTTTTGCTGCCTGAAAATCAAAGACCAATAGACCCCATGCATTTGACTTCTATGCAGGTCACATGGAAGATAGTGTGTCACGGGGAAAAAAGCAAACAAAAAAAAAAAAAAAAGAAAAGAAAAAGCGAGAGAAAAAGGCACATGGTGAAATGGGAGGCTCTCTAATTCTTTTGTCTCAGGGCATAAACTTTATGATCTCATTTAACCTTCAGGGATTAAGCATGTGGATTTGAGGGGACACAAACATTCAGTCGCTACCACACTGGTCTCCCATAGAGCAGGGCCTCAGGAAAGAAATACAGGTCTAACACTTTCCGGCAAGTGTACGCACGCACGGAGCAAGAGGATCAGATAAAGACAGAGGAAGGAAGGAACCAGGTGGGAAAGAACAAACCTGGAGGGCTCCTGCTACCGACATTTTTATAAAGGTGAAAGTTAAAGACTTTGGCATTGGAGAAAGAACAGAGAGGACAGGAAGACCACATCGAGGTGACACAGATTGGGAACGGCGTGAAGGAGCTCGGTGGAGGGAAGACGTTCTTTTCAGCACATAGTGCTCGACCTCGGCAAGCGGGCATCCATGTGCAGAAAATCAAACCTGCTTTTGTGTATAAAAATGAACCTGGGAGCCAGGCATGATGGCGCATACCTGTCATCTCAATTCTTATACGGCAGAGGCAGGGGGATTGTGTGGTGGTATTGTGTTCCCCAAAATATTGTGCACCCTAATAAACTTATCCGGGGTCAGGGCACAGAACAGCCACTAGATACAGAGGCTAGAAAATTGTGGCACTCACACCTTTAATCCTTGCATTCCAGAGGCAGGAATCCCTCTGGATCTCTGTGAGTTCAAGGCCACATTGGAAACAGCCAGGCTTGGTGACTCATGCCTTTAATCCTAGGGAATGATGGCAGATAGCAGAAAGGTATATAAGGCATGAGGACCAGAAACTAGAAGCATTTGGCTGGTTAAACATTTGGCTGGTTAAGCATTCAGGCTTCAAAGCAGCACAGTTCAGCTGAGATTCATTCTGGATGAGGACTCAGATGTTTCCAGTCTGAGGAAACAGGATCAGCTGAGGAACTGGCGAGGTGAGGTAGCTGTGGCTTGTTCTACTTCTCTGATCTTTCAGCATTGACCCCAATACCTGGCTTCAGGTTTGATTTTATTAATAAGACCTTCTAAGATTCCTGCTGCAGGATTGCAAAGTTGCAGCCAGCCTGGGATACATAGGAAGATCTCACCTCAAAAAGCAAAAGCAAAACGAGACCCATAACAATACAAAAACCCTAGGAACAGACCTGACACCCTTAACAAGGGCTAAGTAAACATGAATCTCAGAGATAAACAAAAACTGAAAACCGGGAAAGCATCTAGAAGAAAACTGGAGAAATGCCTGTGATTCAGTGATGAGCTTTGAACTCCAACACTAGGAGCATGGCCAGTGAAAGAATGAAATTGATGAGTATATTAAAAATTTCCTTTAAGACTGTTTTGTGAACAACCTTGTTAAGAGAATGTAAAGGCAAGGCATTAATGGACAGATAATATTTGCAACCTCTGTATCTACATAAAGAGATAATATCTAAAACATACAAAGAGCACTTGAAGCTCAGCTGTAAGAAAATAAAGAGCTCAAGTTAAAAGCAAACAAAAGGTAGGAGCAAAGTCCTCACCAAAAAAGACACACAGAGAGCATCTAGAAAGACAGTGTCATAGCTCAGCAAAAAGTGCAAATTCAAACAAGATAGCAAGGCATACCAACTAGAGCGGCTATAAGAAAAGCAATATCAATAGTAATGGGTGATAATCCGGAGCAAATAACTTGTATTCAATCCTGGCAGAAATGCCAAGATTGAATACTGTTGGAAAGTAGCTAGGCAGATTCTTGTAATATTCAATGTGCTTTGACCATAGAACAGCAATGCCTCCTAACTAAGTATTCATCCAACATATTTTAAAAATTCACCCAAATGAAACTGCACGTGGATGTTCATAATAATTTTACTCAAAATGTGAAATAACCCAAATACATTTCAATTGATGAATGACTAAACTATAGCACAATGGAATATTATTTAGCAACAAATGAGATCAGGTGAGTGAGTGAGCAAGCAAGCAAGCAAGAGAGAGAGCTCTACGTCATGAACACACACACAGGCTTACCAATATATTGTTAAATGAAAGAAGTCAATCGTAAAGAGATTGATGCTGAATGCTTCCAATTACATGATGTTCTTAAATGGGGAAAGCACAGAGACAATAAACTGAGGAGTGCTTACTAAGAGCTCAGTGTATGACGGAATGTAACTAAAGATACTTTTGGGGGTAATCACGAGCTGATACATGATAGTGGTATATGCATGTGCTCTGTCTGTAACTAAGCAATAGACGCCCCCACACAAGAATAAAGTGTAACACAAGCAATTTGTAAAGATCATGTAGGGGATCAAGGGGTTCTAGGGTGGCATTCGGTGAGCAATAGAACCCTGTGTTCTTAGTGTATACAATACCATCACTGAAGGGAGTGCGGGGTAAATGATCAAAGCTGAACGACTGGGAAGCGACTGAAAGAACTGTACGCAACACTGTGGTCTGAATTCTAAAGAAGTCTAAGCTGAGATAGAACTCTATCTCCAAAATTACTATTTATCAAGATTTGATAAAACTTTTTAAATTATAGTGTCCACTTAACCTTGAGTTTGTTGGCCAAGTTTTCTATATACTTTCTTGAACTTTTTAAACTTTAAACACACATCTTCTTAATTAACATCTTAATTTTTTTAATTTCTTTTTTTTTTTTTTGGTTTTTCGATAGGGTTTCTCTGTGTAGCTTTGCGCCATTCCTGGAACTCACTTGGTAGCCCAGGCTGGCCTCGAACTCACAGAGATCTGCCTGCCTCTGCCTCCCGAGTGCTGGGATTAAAGGCGTGCGCCACCACCGCCCGGCCTTAATTTTTTTTATAATTATTGAAACTATACTTTCTTTAACTTTTTAAACTTTAAACATACATCTTCTTAGTTAACATCTTTAGGTTTAACATAATTATTGAAACTACACCAGTTCTAACTCTTTCAGCTTGAGGATCAGCACACAGCCCCTGTGAGAATGAATAATGGAAACCTTAATTTACTGTCCTGCTTCCTTCTGTTCTTGGAATATCACAGTGCACACAGGCTGGGCCCTTTCCAGTGATTTGTTTTCTCTGTGACACTTTCCATCTTTACAAAGACTTCTCTAGCTCTCCTTTCAAGTCATCACATTCTTTTCCCCTACCACAAATAAATAAATATCATATACATAGTCACTTAACAAATCCATCAGTTTAGTGTCTAAAGGGCATTGTCCAGCGAGACTCGAGTGTCTTGCCAACTTTTATAACAAGCAAAAAAAAAAAAAAAAGATAAATTTTAGTCTAATGTCAAAGATGTTCGACAGGGAGGAATTGGGAAGGCCAGGATAATTATTTGAGGAATAAATGGAAAGCTGCTGAAATGTTAGCAATGGATGCCAAGTCATACCTGAAAAAGTTTTAGCTCTAAAACAACAAAGCCCCAAAATCCAGGCAACACATTCAAAACCCACATGAGAATGGGGCATTAAAAACTAGACTGCACTCACTAATTTAACCTTGGCCATAGAATTTGGAGTTAAAAGACTACATTTCCCAGGCTCCTTTTCAGCTTAGTGTAGTCATGTGATCAAGTTTCCATGGACTAAGCATGAAAGAAACTGTTGAATAAGATGAAACCCAACCTTAAAGAATGGAGACAGGTCCTTTGTTACATTGTTCCTGGCAGGAAGGATACCACACTAGTAGAAACCAGAACAGTTCCTTTAGACGAAGAATGAAGGATGATGGTTAGCAAAATCTCAGGGGTCTGTGTCCCAGACATCATGTTTAAACTGCTCCAAGAAAGAGGAGGCCCGTTCTAACCTGTCAAGCCACTATTCCCTGTGGATCTTAGTTCCAAAAGTCAAGCTTGTATATGAAGTCATACATTCTCTGGATAGGTACACTTCTATGTTTTGAGAAAGAAATACATGAAGGTGGATCTCAAATGAAAACAGGTAAGGAAAGGACAGTGGCCTCTGCTTTTAGGGACAGAGTCCCATTAACTCAGTTCCTTTATTTTTTTTTTCCATTTCACACTGAGGCTCTTTCCAGTCATCTATAGAGACCAGTGAGAGCATCTTTTCAATGGCCATATAATTTTCCCTTTTAGTGATAAGAACATTGGAAAACTGCTTTTAATTTTACCCTCCTTCCACTCAATCTTAGTGTGTGTGGTTTTTGACTATTTTATTTTATTTTATTTTATTTTATTAAATCTGTGTGGGAGTTTTGCCTGCATGTCTCTGTGCACTTTGTGCATGTGGTGCCCAAGGAGACTAGAAAAGGGATTGGATCCCCTTGGAACTTGTTGTGACTTATCATGTGGGTGCTGGGAATCAAATCCAGATCCTCTGGAAGAGCATTAAGTACTCTGAAACTGTGAGCCATCTTTCCAATCCCTCTTAATGTGCTTTACCTGACTGTAGTACAATGGCAAATTTTATTTCTTCCAAGGTACTCGATATTATAATGTTCTTTTAATTAGTTTTCATGATGTTTTGTTTTTCTTCCTTTTTTTTTCTTTTTTTCTGACATACATGTTCAATAGTGGTCAGAAATATCACCACTAATTCTACTGTTTTTTTTTACTTTCTCCAAAGAATGCCTTCTGCAACATGTTACCATTTTCTGTGTCTTTCTGAGTGTGAGGAGGGATTTCTTAATCTCTGGCTTGCAAAGTCTGTGATCTGTCATTGACTCCCATTTTCCATTTTCACATTAATCAAAAGATAATGATACTCTTTTTTTTTTAATTTGCTAATGGTCCTAGATAGTTTCTGCCAGTTGGCTGCTGAGTTGAGCCAGTAGAGAATACTATCCTGTTAAAATCTGACTAGTGTCCTCAGAAGGCAAAAGAGTCAAAAGGTGAGTCCCAGTGAGAAGAATGGCAACAGCCATGGATGACGTCTGTGCCCAATCCACCCCACCTTCTGCCAGCTAATGGGCATTTTGCTCTTCTCTGAGGCTTAGAAGAAAGAAAAAAAATACTTGCCAAATGTATCAGGGTTCAGGCAACAGATTCATTAAGTATGTGAAGCCTTCCAGAGCATTCTTTCAAACTGACCCCTCCCTCTAAACTATTTTCTGGCCAAGAGCTATGTTCATTTTGCAAACACATTAAAAGCTGTGCCTCAGAAGTTGGAGAAAATCATCAGACTCAAATGCTGTTGCCTTTCATTGGGCAGTGATGGTGTTTTAAATGAAAGTATGTGACTCTATAGCTTTGGTTGGAATAGCTCTCAACACTGATTATTCTATTACTGTAGGGATACCACCGGTGATATGCATGTGGCTTCTTCACCAGAAAAAGACCTCTAGGGAATAAGAATGGCAAGTTCTGAGATGAGGGATCTGAGATGGGAGGAGACTGCTTGGGCCCATACTGTATAAACCTTCATCATTTCATTCTAGACCACCTCAAGCTGTGAAAAATCAAGCCTGTCCTCTCTTCGGGATACATTTCATTATTTGCTGAATGATGTCCTCCTTTCTTTTCCTGATATTTTCATTATTTTTTTGCTTTTTTTCCCATAAAGCATGCAGTAGCACACTGGAACTCAGCATGGAATCCCATCAACATTATTTTCTTTTTCAATCTTGTTGATTTTTATGTAAGAACTCACCTCCTCATGCTGGACTGGAGCTGTCAGTGTCCTTTGAACATTTCTGTTTCCACTGCAGAAATGAAGACAAATGCTGTGGTGAAAATATTTTTCCTTCTGGGGCTAGCAAAAATTTACCCAGGCAGCTATGAGCTGAAACCCTATTTTGAAAAGGAAAACAACATTCAAGGGCTCAAGGATTCTTGAAATTTAATTCTCTCTTAGTCAAAGGGAACATTTCATAATAAGCAAAAGACTTGCTTCTTGTTGAGTTCATCAACTTGTGGACTTTGTCCTTCCATCCTGAGGAAGGATGGGGGCACCCATGTATTTGCAACTGAACACTGTTTCCTTCACTGTTCCCAGAACATTGTATGCCCAGTAAGAATGAAAGGGCCTCTCTGTGAGGTTAGGAAGGAGGACATACTTGCAGTAAAGCCAATAATGGAGAGAATACTGGAGGCTCTGAAATAGTCGGGTGACTTTAAAACAATCAATAACGTAATTGGTCCGAGTTTACTACGTGCCTTGAGCCACACTCATCTCTGCAGAGGAAAGCACACAATCCTTTGGCTATCAGGGAAGTAAGCAGGAAAATGGACAACATGCTATAAATAGGCAGCCAAAGAGTCAAAGACCTGAACTGCCGGACTGCATTGTCTTCACTCAACTTACTTTTCCTGAATTAGACCCTGGCTGGTGCCATTGATCGGCTTTGAGGGATTTTCTAAGCATCAACTTGAATGAAATTCACTCAAGTACGTAGTAGTATTGCGAAGTTGTTAAAAAAAAAAAGCTACTCTTAATAAAGCAATAATTTAAACATCAAAAAGATAATCAACAATGAAACATGGGATATGAGAAGACCGGTGAAATACCAAAGGATGAAAGAAAATTGGAAATCTCAGGGAACTCTGCTCGGAGGAATTAAGATTTACTCTGTGCCCTGGAAAGAATAGGTAAGTTGCTAATATAAATAATATTAAGTAGAGAAGTCAAGTCCATATCATTGGTCACCAGAGACAAGTAGAACAAAAAGACAATAAGACACCATCAAAGCCCAGGGAGACTGGACACCAGCAGAACCTCACAAATCCCTAATGTTGGCAGAATGAGGAGGAAAGGGAATATTTTTATACACAGTTGGAGGGAATGTAAATTATAAAGGTGCTGCAGAAAACAGTAGAGATTCCTCAAAAACCAAAAATAGGTCTACTCTGTAGCAGGCTTTTTCTTCGGGGCCACCAATTATCTCCCAAATCATGACATGGAAACTTCTGATTAGTTTTGAATGCTCAGCCTAGTTTAGGCTCGTTTCTGGCTAGCTCATTGAACTTAAATTAACTGATTTCTCTTTATCTACCTTTGTCTTGGGGCTTTTTACTTTTTACTTTCCTTTGCTTCTATATATCTCACTTTCACTATTTCTCATGTTTGGCTGGCTAGCAGTTGCCTGGCTTCTTGCCCCAGGTGTGATCTCCCTTGTTCTCTTCTCTCGTTCCTTGATCCTAGATTTCACCTCCTATTTATTCTCTCCACCTACCAGCCCTGCCTATTCTTTCTCTGCATAGCTATTGGTCATTCAGCTCTTTATTAGACCAATCAGGTGCCTTAGGTAGGCAAGGTGAAACACCTGCAACACATTGTAACATAAATAAACAATGCAGCATAAGGAAAAGTAACACACCTTTGCACAGGTAAAGTAATATTCTGAAGCAGAAACAAATGTAATGCATCTTTGCCTAGTTAAAATAATATTCCATAACACTACTCTATGATCCAGCTATCTAGCTTTTGGGTGTATATTCAAAGAAAACTGATTAACACTATGACAGCTGAAAAATGGCTATCTGATTGCAGCATAATGAATAATGGCAACTGGGAGTGGGAGGGAATGAAAATGTATTAGTTACTTTTCTCACTAATGTGGTAAAACACTTCAAGGAAGCAACGGAAGGAAGGAAGGAAGGAAGGAAGGAAGGAAGGAAGGAAGGAAGGAAGGAAGGAAGGAAGGAGTTACCTTGGCACACAGTTTGAGGGGACACAGTCCATCATGGTGACGAAGGCATGGTGGTAGTGGGCAGCTCCATGGCAATGGGAGTATGAAGCAGCTGCTTATTCTGTAATATCTTGGTCCAGAATGTCTTCTCAGCCCCATTTCCTGAAGGATTCAGTCTCCTACACAACATGATCAGCTAGAGGCCGACTGTTCAAAGACATAAGATATGTGATTCCAAGCTTAAGAGTGGGATTTTTGTCATGAACTCTGTAAAACCTAGAAATATCTGTGGGATAAGAATGATTTGTCTTGAGCAGGGTATGGTGGTGCACGCCTTTAGTCCCAGCACTTGGGAAGAAGAGGCAGCAGATCTCTGAGTTCCAGTCAGCCCTGTCTACAGAGTGAGTCCCGGGACAGCCAGGGCTACCCAGAGAAACCCTGTCGTGAAGAACAAAACAAACAAACAAACATACAAACAAAATAATCATTGCTCTTTATATTTCTTTAATATTCATAATTACCAGAATGACCTGAGTGAGCAGTTATTTAAAATGCCAGATCTGAAGCCCCAATCTTGCATGACCTAGTTTGGTAGATCTGAGAATCTGTGTTTTAAACCTGAAATTTGGGGAATACTATCTCAAGTGTGTTGGAAATGCTGCATACTCCCCCTCCTCCAGAATCCACCCTACATCTCCAGTTCCTTTGTGTTCCTTCTGTCGGTAAGCATACAGCCTCTGCCTTCTTCCTAACATTGCTCTAGGCTGTCACTGCTATTCTCCCTGAGTTCCCACATGAGAGAGAACAAGGCTAATCTATTGGTCCAATGCAATGTATGTGTAATAACCAGATGGTACTATGTCTGTGACTTTGACCTGTTCGTGGGAGGCATGGTTTGTCATCCCATAGCTATGCATGTGCAGGCGGCTGATCTGCTTGTCCTCATCAGTTGATCAGATCCTCTGGCATCTAAAGACATGAATCCTCTGAATGTTACAACTGACAAAGTTGAAGATGTGACTTCTTCAGAGCTATAGAAGTTTCATAATGTGCACATCTGTAAGGCAACAGGGGTCATTTTGAAAGACCTGGATGCTTCAGGTAACTTGTATGGATCCATACAGTTTGCAATGGGAGCCTATTAGCTCTCTAGATAGTCTTCAAGCATAAATTGGCAATTCGCTGATACTCTACTGAGGTTAGCCTAATAAGTTTTCTACAATGAGAATATTCGTGTAGGTGGTACTCATTTTCTATCTGATCTTACACATTGGTTACAGCTCAGCTTTGGGGTCAGATAGTCAGGTAGACTAATATTCCAGTTCTATTCAACCCTTCTGCCTCTGTCTATGCCCTGGGGCACACTTCTTACTGTTTTTCTGTCCTTGTCTTGCTTCTGCAAAGTGGGAATTGAGGTGTCCTCTAATGGGATTTCTTGGTTTGGAATGAATACAGAGCACCTAGAATTGTCCCACTTTTGACCTATGGAAAGTCTTTCATTGCTTCTAGGGGAAAAACAAAACAACTTTATCTGAAAGTAAACTATGTTGTTATGTGTGTCTGTACATGAGTTCTTTTTCAGGCTGTTTGTGGTTTGCTCTGTTGCCTATCTGAAAGTTTGGACTAAACTACAGAATCATTCCTTTTTTCCCCATGTAAACATGACCATGATGTCTCCTTCCACCTACACACTGTTTGAAGGCTTTCCATGGAGGTTTATCTTGACTTTGGGAATTTTGTTGAAAGGTCTATTAGTATGCAAAAGATTTTTTATAGCAAAAAAATTAGAAAGCACAATGTAAGTTTTCATCATATATCAAAAAAAAAACCATATTGGTAGCTGTGAATTGTCTTCCTTAGAAAATCATTTCATGACACAAAGACTGAATCCAGGTTCTCTAATAAATGTACTTGATAACTTTTTGATGGTATTTTACAGTTTGTAATGTTCCGTTCATTGGTGTGATTATTGGCTGAAAAGCCAGGCTTTCTTTCCCAATTCCATTGTAACTGTAAAGATAATGGGTAGTGAGGGAGTCCACGTGAATCTTGACTTTGTTGCCAGCATTGAAAACTGTGCCAGTTGTTCCGAAGAGTGCTTGATGAATTCCTAAGTTCCAGAGACACAGCCAGTACTCTGATGCCCTGGGATGCCCTTGGTGTTTCAGTGTGTCCCTCTCCTGGTAACTGTGGTTTTTGATCTGCAATGTCATCATTCAGACATTCAGTAAATTGGAAGTGCCTGGGGTTGTCAAACTCTCAACCCACCCCCAGCATGCGACTGACTTCTCTAAGAACATGAATGCTCAGGCCACAGACTCAGGAGAAGTGGGAGGTGTAAGCCTATGTCTGAATTCCTCTGCACTGTAGAATCTAAAGTATAAAGTGGAAGTCTGCCTCCTCAGGACCCTGCCCAGAGCCATACATTGGTATGGTGATATTTTATTTGTGCTGAAATGGGATTTTATTTGTATGCTAATAAATAAAGTTGCCTGGGGGTCAGAGCTAATAGCAAGCCATAGCAGAAGTCTGGCAGTGGTAGCACACGCCCTTAATCCAATCACATGGCAGGCAGAGTCTGTGTGTTCAAGGACATAGCCAGCTTGGTGACACATGCCTTTAATCCAAGTACCAACCATAGAGACCTGGAGGTCTGTATAGACAGGCAGTCACGAAGAAGTCATGTGGTTGGGTTTAGAACCAATGAGAAGGCAGAACAGAAAGTCAATAAAAAAAAAATAGACACACAGGAAGTAGGTCTCTTTCTCAGGGGAAGGACAGCAGCGGCTGGTAAGCTAAAGGCTACTTGCTAGTGCTCTGACCTCTTGGGCTTTTAACTCTGCATTTGGCCCTGTGTTTCTTGCCCTCCTCTGCTGCCTAAATTTCTTGCATGTCATCAACAAATCTCTCGCACACAAAATTTCACGTGGGGGTCAACTTCTGGTGATCCAAGCCTAAGAGTTTAAGTGAATTGTTTTTGGGAACAAACTATTCCTGATGTGTAGGAAGTCTTTATTTGAGTACTTCCTCAAAAAATTTGTAAAGAATAAGAAGACAGAGGTGAAGATCACAGTTTAACTATTTTGCCAGATACCAGATGTCACCAAGAGATGTATCAATGTCGCATGCATACAAGTGTTCTCTCTCTCTCTCTCTCTCTCTCTCTCTCTCTTTCTGGCAGAAAAGTGAGTCTCAAGCAAAATCATCTTCAGTTGCTAATACAGTTCACACTTGAGAGCACAGACACATTGAAATGGATATTTAAAAAGCATTGGCCTTCAGCCAAGTCATGAAAAAAATGCATATTTACCCTAGGTGTGGCTAAGGCATTCTTTAAAATCTTTTGAAAGCCTGAGCTGTATAAACAGGAGAGGAAATGGTCAAAGAAACTTCAGCTTTGTTACATTGAAAGCTGTGAGGAGGTCAGGGCTATTTGCAAACTCTCAGGAAAGGCCTGGGTGTGCAGGAGAATGATTGTGAGTGTGAAAATGCACAGGGGATTGCATCTGTGCTAAAGCAGTCTACTCTGATAGCAAAAGAAAACATAGAGTTTGTTTGATATGAAGATATTTAAAGTAAAACTACAGAAGATTTCAGAGGGATTCTGTGTGAACTAAATCAGAGGGTTGCTATGGCCAAATGTATAAAATAAGATCCCTATGCCAGTGTTCATATAGGGACAAGGGCTAAGAAGCCTTTACTGGAGTTAGAATTCCTTCAGGCTGCTTGAGGTTGTCTTCATAACTCAAAACTAATGGATGTTCTTTTCAGTGTTGGAGGCATGTGCGTGTCTGTGTTTGTGTGTATGTCTGTGTATATGCCTGTGTGCCTGTGTGCCTAAGTGTGTGTGCGCACATGTGTGTGCTTAGTTTTACATTACTATGTCTTCAAGCTCACTGTGCTCTTCTGGTGAATCTAATCCTCTCTCCCTCCCTCCCCCCCCCCCCCCCCCCCCCTCCCCCCCCCCCCCCCCCTCCCTCCCCCCCCCGCCCTCTCTCTCTCTCTCTCTCTTTCTCTACACACACACACACACACACACACACACACACACACACACACACTCACTCACCTCTACTTAATTTTTAAACATACACAGAACAGTTCCAATGACTGTTTTTAAACCCTGCCTATAAATTCTGACATCTATATGGGTAAAGGGTAAGCTTTGATGGACTGTTCTTCTTATCATGGGTCATAGTATTATTATAGACTGTAATCTGAGATGAACAGCCCTCCACCTTCCAAAAAAAAACCAGGAGACAGGAACAGGTAAAGGTATTTTGTTAGCATTTTTTATACCTTATATTTTTTAATGCCAAGGATTGTGAATTTTACCTTTTCTAGATGATGAATATATTTTATATTCCTATAAATATTCTCATGTCTGTTCTGAGAGACAGTTATTTGGAAGTAATTCCTTCCAGATGTTTCTTTGAGGATTTGTTAATGAGAGCCAAAGCCATGTAGAACTCAAGGCTAGTTTTCCCTCCTGCTGAGGCAAGACTCTTCTGAGTGAGTACTCAAATGACTTACTCTATCGTCCACCCTCTGATAGCAACAAGCTCTTCAGACCTTGTGTGACCACTCCCTACTGTTACCTCCAATCCATCTTCTGGTTTCTTCCCCACCTCAATCCTTTTCTTTGCGTGTGAATAGTGAAGTCAACTTCAAAATGTGTTGCTGTCCTCCAGCGCTGTCTTTCTGTAAGACCCATCTCAATTCCATCTTGTGAACCTTGGTTGGAGCCAAGGGGTACCACAACAGAGCTCAATTGGCAGGTTTATTGAGGGGAGGTGCAGAGACAGCCTCTCTGGGAGAGCAGAAGGAAATAGAGAGAGAGGGGTCAGAAGGGCTTGCCTTTTGTAAGGGGACATTAGCGCATGCACATAGGGAGAGTGCTCTCTCTACTTGGTGGCTGCAGTAGCTACAGTGTCACCTCTTGGTTGCTGCTGATGTCATGTCCTGCTAGGTCCCCAAGAGCAGGCCAATGTAAATGACTGAATGCTAGCAGCCATAGTCACCCTGACCCTTGTTTCTGTCTCTTCCATTCAGGAGTCTGCTGGCATACATCTGTTACTCTGGGGCTACCTGGTTGCTCCATGACCAGTAGCCCTCTGATAATCATCCAGAGAAGTTGCAAGTCTCGCGGCGTTTGCGCCTATATTCCTGGAACCACTAATTCTTCATTGTCTAATATCCAGCATCTTAGAAAACAGTACTTCCCTTATTTTGTCCAGGGTCTCATGTGCATCTGACAGAGAAGTACATGGAGTCTCTGAGAGTCTTTTGTAGCCAAAGCAAGGGTTCAAACACGGTATCTGTGGGTACTCTATGTTCCAGGTGGATAAATGAGAGCTTGAAGAGGCCAGATTATTCACTCAACACCACAATCCCACTAGAAACTGTGACTAGGATCTGGAATCAGCTTATCTGGCAGGATCTTTATACGTTTTCTTTACTGAACATTAATTCCCAAGTAGGAAAGACAGATCATTATTTAGGCTCTGAACAGCAACATATTGTTAGCGAGAGGACTTCATTTTCTAACTACCCTAGTGAACAGAACATGTCTGATACTGAGACCCCCTGCAGGAGGTCATGACTGCAACTAATTTTCATATGTACTACTCTACAATTCAATGACACTTTCCAAGCTGACCTTTCAAACATAAACAGTCCGCTGTGTCTATACAAAAAGCATTGTTGCATTGAATTATTTCATACCCCATGCCTTCCCAGGGCACAATGAGTGAGCATGAGCAGAGGAAACTCACTACCTGCAGCATAAAACGTGGCTCCTTTTTCTACAGTGCCTGGGGAACTGCAGCTCTTTCTCTAGATTTTTCAGAAAACAGTCCTTTTATATACACATCCAGAATCACGTGCTTAAGCACACTGCTTAAACTTCAGCAGACAAAGGCAAAAGGGAACTTTCTCCAAATTGTTTTATTTCTTTTTATTTAAATCACTTTATTTGTGTGCATGTGTGTGTGGATTTGTGTGTGCCTGTGTGTGTGAGTGCAGGCGTGCATGCCATGGTGCCCATCAAGTCAGAGGACAACATTCAGGAATCAGTCCTCTGCTTCCACCATGGGTTCCAGGAATCACACTCGGCACTCAGCTTTGTATGTGAGCATCCTTACTCACTGCCACCTCTCCAGAAGTCACTTTTCTCTTTTTTGTTTAGTTTTGAGGGTATCTATAAAATGAAGTATGATTAGATCCTTCTTCATTTCCCCTCTGAGTCTTTATCCCCTAAACATGTCTCCCTCCCAACTCCAACTTCGTGTCTTTTTGGTTTTGGAGATTTTTTGTTTGGGGTTTTTTTGCTTTGTTTTGTTTTGATAAGTAATCAAGTCCAGTTAGTGCTGTTCATATGTGCATGGGTGTGGGGCCTCCACCTGAGCTTGGGAAAACTACCATTTACCAGAGATACCTCTGGGCCAAAACCATGGGGATGCTTCTGCCCAGAGAAGCATCAACTTTTTAATTTGCACCAAGGCTCATAGTAGCAAAACAAGGTCTTGAGTCCAAAATCAACCCAAATTTGGGATCTTTCCATGAATCTGTCCAATATATCCCATCTAGCTCCCCTCCCTTCACCTAGTCCAGTGTTTTCTTGATAAACATTTCTGTCTAAGTGCATAATGAGCAGTGTAACAAAAATGTCATGGTCTAGGTGAGCTAAATGATAACTTTTTAGTTTTCAGAGTTCTGAAGTTTGGAGGTCCAAGAACAAGGCACCAGGATTCAGTATCTGGTAAGGACGTCTTTGCAGGTTCATAGATGGTCATCTTCTCCCTCTGGCATCTTGTAGAAAAGGGAGTAAGAGAACTCTCTGAGCCCTGCTCCCACTCATGAAGGCTCCTCCCTTCTTACTTGATCACCTTCCAAAGATCCCACCTCCTAACACCATCACGTTCGGGATTAGGAGTCCAACACGTGCTCTAGAGAGGCCACCATTGCCCCATGTGCCCCAACTATGACCCACCCATCTGTGGTCCTCCTTTTCTCTCACTTCTTCCCAGACAAAATTCCTTCAGCCCTGAAAAATGTTCCACATCTGTGCAGTGTAGGAGCAACTAGCTGAGTGTTGTAGAATAACTGTTCTTTCTATTCATTTTACATATCAACCATAGATCTCCCTCTCTTCCCTCCTCCAGCCCCCCCCCCAACCTCCCCCCCATTCCCCCCCCCCCCGAAAAGGAAAGGTCTCCCATGGGGAGTCAGCAGAGCCTGGAACATTCAATAGAGGTAGGTCCAAGCCCCTCCCCCTGCATCAAGGCTGTGCAAGGTGTCCCACCATAGGCACTGGGCTCCAAAAAGCCAGCTCATGCACCAGGGATGAATTCCTACTGCCAGGGAGCCCCTTAAGCAGATAAGCTACACAACTGTCTTGCTTATGCAGAGGGTCTAGTCCAGTTCCATGGAGGCTCTACAGCTATTGGTCTAAAGTTCATGAGTTCCCACTAGCTTGGTTTGGTTATCTCTGTAGGTTTCCCCATCATGATCATGATGCCCCTTGCTCATAGAATCCCTCTTCTCTCTCTTCAACTGGACTCCTGAGAAACCTGGTGCTAGAGAAATTTCCAGGAATCCACAAGGATGACCCCAGCTTAGAGTACTAGCAATAGTGGAGAGGGTACCTGAGCTGGCTTACCCTAGTAATCAGATCAGTGAATACACTAACTGTTATCATAGAGCCTTCATCCAGTAACTGATGGAAGCAGATGCAGAGATCCATAGCCAAACACCAGGCTGAGGTCCAGGAGTCCAGGTGAAGATTAACTATTTTTATTGTATATAGTCTTATTATGTTAAAGTTAAAACCTTCTTTTTATTTAGACAAAAAGGGAGAAATGCCCTGGAATATTTAACTTTATAAAGATGTATTACATTTGTTTATGCTGTAGAATATTACTTTAACTGTGTATTACATTTGTTTATGCTGCATTTGTTTAATGATGTAAGGATGTGTTCATTTGTTTATGCTTCATTTGCTTAATTATGGAAAGATGTGTTGCTGTTGCTCCTTACCTGCCTAAGGCACCTGATTGGTCTAATAAAAAGCTGAATGGCCAATAACTAGGCAGGAGAGGGATAGGAGGGACTGGCAGGCAGAGAGGATAAATAGGCAGAGGAATCTAGGCTCAAGAGAAGAAAGAGGAGAATGAGGAGAAAGGGAGGGACAAGCCCAGGGCCAGAAGCTAGGCAGCTGCCAGACAGACAGATGTGGAGACAGCAGGAAAGTAAGATATACAGACAGAAAGAAAGTAAAAAGCCCTGAGGCAAAACATAGATGAAGAGAAACAGGTTAAGTTATAAGAGCTAGCAAGAAATGAGCACAAAAGCCAAGCATTCCTAACTGATAATAAGTCTCTGTGTCGTGATTTAGGAGCTGGTGGTTGGCCTAAAAGAAAAATCCAGGTAGAGCTGGGTGCTCTTGTGTGACAGAAACTGAATTATTAAATTCCATCCCATTGTAATGATTGGACTTTAAATAGCCCATGTGCCTTCAGCTACTATATTGGACAATATAAGTTTAAAAGTTTATGTATGCCATATCCCCCATTGTGATAGAACCATTTCCTCAACCTTAACATTTGATGTCCTTCACTTTGCCTTGAATATTCCCTATTTTGTGAATCCATGATTACACCAATCCCACCATTAAGGTAGTGAGCTCCCGTGTCTCACACATATTACCATCAAATGGGCACATAGTTACTCTTTCACACATGTTAATGTATCTTCTAGGATCCTCTAATTTGTGAAGGCATTCAATGTTACTTGGCTTCATCTATCTTATGTTTGATTTTATTGAACATTTTCTGTTCCAAACTCTATACTCCTAGGAAACAGCAGAGTTACATAACAAATGCTTTATTGGGAAATAAATAGAAGGTCAAGGTTAATGGGCTACTACTGCATGCCATGCTAAGGACAGCACATTAATGTACTCAAAGGAAAGAAATGAAGAAACAGTAACAGTGAAAGAAATTCAAGATATAAATTCAAGATTCTGCACAAAGTGGAGTGAAGGATCTATGGGCTGTAACTTTGGTGGTTGGGGTTTGTTCAAAGTATATCTGTGTAAGTGACAAACAGTCATGATATGTGTCACATCACTTAGTCTCTGAAGGACTCAATTTCTGACAAGACATTATAATTTAGTCTTTCAGAACCAGAGGCTCCTTGGGTCAAATGCAGTCTGAGGAAAAACCAGACCAACAAAAACAGTTTCTTAAAAATGGCCTCACTTCTCCCAAACCTCATGGTTTCATTGTTTTATTGGAATGTACAAGATTTTATATTTTTCCTGGAAATTCTAGCATTGTGTTTGACTCATGTTTATTCATGTTTGTGCCCTTTGGGTATATATTTTATAAAAGCTATCTGTTAATTACATGACTGGATTGCAATGAAGGGGTGAGTGATCTAGGGGTCATTTTATTCCCTAGGAGGTTTTGGCATCTGTGAGAAATGAGGAAGGTTTGGGAGAAAGTGCAGCTGGAATTAGAGGCAGATGGAGGCTGCAGAAAACTGATAGAGCTGTGGAGAAACAGTCAGCATATTTGTGAGGTTATCATAAATGTAACCCCTTTCATAAAGGCAGCATTGAAGGAAATCCTTATTCTTAGGAAAAGACTAGAATTGTAGTACACACTGCTTAGAGGAGGATCTGTAACCAGGTCTGGAAAATAAGTTCCTTTCTGGTTGGATCACTTCTGAGCATCCTAATTTTACCTGCCGGACAGTTTGCCGTTTGGGGATTTGCCTGTAAGGCTGTTTCGTCTCAATGGCAGGCTGAGAATCTCCTCCTTGGTTGGGTTTGATTCTCTCTTTCTTTCTCTCTCTCTCTCTCTCTCTCTCTCTCTCTCTCTCTCTCTCTCTCTCTCTCTCTCTCTCTGTGTGTGTGTGTGTTTTGAAAGATTTTTGTATTCATTGAGCAGTCAGTTCATTCAAGTAATTTCCAAAAGGAGAGATGCAGGTATTTGCTGGATTTCAGATGCAGGGAAGATACATAACTCAGTCTGGAATTCATTTTAGAAGAGCCACTGGTAGAAGTCATCTGTTAGATGATTGCCTGTGACTTGGGATAGTTAGTGTGCTGAATTGATTACAGAGATTTGAATATCTGGTCAGTAAAATCATGCTTTGCTTCTAAAACAATTATTGTTGCTTGTATCTACAGATGGTGTACATTTTTGAAAACACAAGAATATAACTCCTAAAAGAGTTTATCAACCTGGAGAAGTAGCAAAATTATATAGAATAATTAAGTGCTATATCACAGCTCACCTGATTATACAGGCAAAAAAAAAAAAAAAAAAAGAAAGCAAAAGTCAATTCACATAGGTCAAGTAGACTAGTACACATAGACAAGTAGACATAAACATTACTTGGAAGATAATAATTTCTGCTCAGATAGAGGGAAGAAAGAAGTTCTCACAAATGCCAAGAGACAGTCCAGGAGAAGGGAAGGGGATTGAAATGAGAGTAGAACTCATGTAAGGACATGAGCTGTGAAGGGGTCCTTTTGAGGTCCTTTGAAGGAACAAAAATATACAAATAAATAACCGTATAAAAGATGGACAAAGTACATAAGTAGATATTTCTCCAAAAGTGATATGTACCTGGTTAATATGTCTATTAAAAGATTCTCAACATCTCTACAGCAAGAGAATGTCACATTGAGTCAACCATTACAAAAACAAAACAAAAAGACCCAGGATATAACATATTGGTTAGAAAGCAGAGAAAATGGAGTCAGGGTATGGCTAGAGAGATGTGAAATAGTGCAGTAGCTTTGCTGGTTGAGTTATGAATAGAATTTCCAGCAATTCTACTTCTGGATACATAGCCAAAGACTTGAAAACATGGTCTCAAAGATAAATATGCATATCCCTGTTTATAACAGCACTGTTTATAACAACTCAATAGCCATTGATAGGTAGATGACTAGAACAGTGAAGTGTGGGACCCACTCAAACACGCACTGGGATGTTATTCAGAAATGTAGAGAAAGGAAATTTTGGAACCTTCTCACCAATCTTGATATGATTTTAGTGAAATAATCTAGTTCCAAAAATATGAATCCTGAGTATATCCCTTACTTCAAATATCTAGAGTAAGCAAATTCGTAGAAAAAGGAAGTTCAGTGTTGGTTTGAGGAGGCTGGAGGGTAGAGAGCTGGAGGAGGATTAATGGGGAGTTTGCTTCGATGATTATGACTTCCAAAAGATGAGAGAGTTCTGGAGATTGATTGCAGAACAATTGGATATATTTACCATTGCTAAACTATACATTTAGGGAATGCTTAAATTGATAAATCATATATTTTAATTACTAAAACTTAAAAAGTGGTCAATGCTATTATATGTCCACATCTTTTGTAGTATTTCCTCAAAAATGTTTGTAAAATCAATATACTTGAGAAAATTAACACATTTATTGGCACTGACATTTATTTGACTTGTTCATGGATAGAAAAACATATGGAACATTTGCATAATAATATAAATACTGTCTCATTTTAAGTTTATTTTTCTAATTACATTTTAATTGGAATACTGAATTGGTTTTAAAGCTTACATGCATATGTAAAGATAATATGATGTATATTATTTTGGAAATATCTAAGATATATTCAGGGGCTCTGAATAACTAATACATATTTTGAAAATAGTAAACTGAAAAAAATAGAATTAGAGATTCTGATAGGATTTCGTAAGTCACATTGATCATCTATATCAATTAAACTCATTGACTGTAATTGTCTAACTATATAGCCACAAACAGTATAAATCTCTCATGTCAAATAAATACATCAGGGAGTTTTCAACTTGAGTTTATGGCACCCCTATTGCAATGAGCTACTGTCAGAACATAGATAGATGATCGCTTAGTGCCTTTATAATCCTTTGTGACAAAAAGATCTAATGCAAAGTAACACTAAAATTACTATTCTCAGACTCTAGGGCCTAATTCTTACCCCATAAAGCTACATCTTTGTGTGCACAAGACGAGAGCTGCCCTGTCACATTCCCTTCCATGCTCTTCCCTCTGGACCATCAATGGCATTCCTTCTAATATGACAGGAAGGAGGAAGAAAGGAATAAAACAGCCCTTGGAGAAGAAAAAAAACATAGAAAATATTCCCTGACAGAGGGGCCAATTTCTTCCATGTCAGAAGTGGAAACATCGAGTTCAATTTTTCAAAATATGCGAGTCATTTGGC